>JADRCD010196342.1:0-15792 GCA_019843815.1 Montemys delectorum | reverse complement strand
AAGAAATGTTCAACATCCCTAGTCATCAGGGAAATGAAAATCAAAACAACCCTGAAATTCCACCTCACCCCAGTCAGTATAGCTAGGATCAAATCTCAGGTAACAGCAGATGCTGGAGAGGTTGTGGAGAAAGAGGAACACTCCTTCATTGCTGGTGGAATTACAAGCTGTTACAACCACTTTGGAAATTAGTTTGGTGGTTCCTCAGGAAATTGGACATAGTACTACCTCAGGACCCAGCTATACCACTCCTGGGCATATACCCACAAGATGCTCCAACATGCAATAAGGACACATGCTCCTCTATGTTAATAGTAGCCTTATTTATAATAGCCAGAAACTGGAAACAACCCAGATGTCCCTCAGCAGAAGAATGGATACAGAAAATGTGGTACACTTGCACAATGGAGTACTACTCAGCTATTAAAAACAATGAATTTATGAAATTCTTAGGGAAATGGATGGATCTGGATGATATCATCCTGAGTGAGGTAAACCAATTACAAAAGGACACACATGGTATGCACTCACTTATAAGTGGATATTAACCTAAAGCTCAGAATACCCAAAATACATTCCACAAACCACAAGAAACTCAAGAAGAAGGAAGACCAAAGTGTAGATACTTCATTCCTTCTTAGAAAGGGAAACAAAATACCCATGCAAGGAGTTGCAGAGACAAATATGGAGCAGAAACTGAACAAAAGACAACCCAGAGACTGTTCTACCTGGGAATGCTTCCTATACACAATCATCAAATTCAGACACTACTGTGGATGCCAGCAATAATGCTGGCTGACAGGAGGCTGATAAACCTGTCTCCTGAGAGGCTCTGACAGTACCAGGCTAATACAGAAGTAGAGGCTCACAATCATCCATTGGACTGAGCACAGGGTCCCCAATGAAGGAGCTACAGAAAGGACCCAAGGAGCTGAAGAGCTTGCAGCTCCTTAGGATGGAAAACAGTATGAACTAACTAGTACCCTCAGAGCTCCCAGGGACTAAACCACCAACCAAAGAGTACACATGGAAGGACTAATGGCTCCAGCAGCATATATGCATAACAGAGGATGTCCTAGTCAGTCATCAAGGGCAGGAGAGGCCCTTGGCCCTGTGAAGGTTCTATGTCTCAGTGTAGGGGAATGTCAGGGCCAGGGAGTAGGAGAGGTGGGGTTCATGAGCAGGGGAAGGGTGCAGGGAATAGAGGTGTTTCAGAGGGTAACTGGGAAAGGGGAGAATATTTGAAATGTAAATAAAGAAAGTATCTAATTAAAAAAAAAAAAAAGAAAATACTGTCTTTTTTCAACTGGATGGCTTTAGCTCCTTTTTCAAAGATCAGATGACCATAGGTGTGTGGGTTCATTTCTGGGTCTTTAATTCTATTCCATTGATCTACCTGACTGTCACTGTAACCCAGATGTCCCTCAACAGTGGAATGAATGGATATAGAAATTGTGGTACATTTACACAATGCTACTAAAACAATGACTTCATGAAATTTGCAGGCAACTGGATGGAACTTGAAAATATCATCCTGAGTGAGGTAACCCAGTCACAAAAGAACTCACATGATATGTACTCACTGATAAGTAGATATTAGCCCAAAAGTTTGGAATACCCAAGATACAACTCTCAGACCACATGAAGTACAAAAAGAAGGAAGACCTAAGTGTGGAAGCTTCAGTGCTTCTTAGAAGGGGGAATAAAATATTCATAGGAGGAAATATGGATACTAAGTGTGGAGCAGAGACTGATGGAAGGCCATTCAGAGACTGCCTTACCTGGTGATCCATCCTGTATATAGTCACCAAACCTGGAAGCTATTGTGGATGCTGAAAAATGCTTGCTGAAGGGAGCCTGATATGGCTGTCTACTGAGAGGCTCTGCGAGAGCCTTTCAAATACAGAAATGGATGCTCCAGCCAACCATTGGACTGAGTGTGGGTTCCCCAATGAAGGAGCTGGAGAAGGTAGTGAAGGAGCTGATGGTGTTTGTAGCCCCACTGGAGAAGCAACAGTGTCAACTGGCCAGACCCCCCAACCCCCGGAGCTCCCAGGACTGGATCACCAAGCATGGAGCGACCTATGTCTCCATCCACATATGTTGCAGAGTATGGCCTTGTCGCGAATCATTGGGACAAGAGGCCCTCGGGCCTGAGGTGGTTCCCCTCCAGTGTAGGGGAATGCCAGGGTGGGAAGATGGGAGTGTGTGTGTGTGGGGGGGAATATCCTCAGAGAAGCAGGGGAATAGGATAGAAATAGGGGGTTTTGGAGGGGAGATCTGGAAAGGGGATACCATTTGAAATGTAAATAAAGAAAATATCCAATAAAAGAAAAAAGAATTATATTTTACAAAATATACATCTCTAGCTTGGAAGATAATTGAAGAAAATGTTTTTAGTGTGGGTATAAATACCTGGGTTTGACTTGCAATACCATATGAAAAGCTATTCATGATGGTGTGTACATGTAATTCCAGAAATTGGGAGACAGAGAAGAATTTCTGAAGCTTTATAGGCAGCCAGGTTACCAAAAGTAAGTAGTTCAGGTCCCAAACTGCCAAAAACAATCAATGAACTACTTCTAATGCTGTCTGCTATAGTCATAGATCTGTTCCTAGCCTTGATGTGAGGGATTGTATTTGATTTTGTATTTTGCAGTGCTCTGTGTGTGTGTGTGTGTGTGTGTGTGTGTGTGTGTGTGTGTGTGTGTGTGAGAGAGAGAGAGAGAGAGAGAGAGAGAGAGAGAGAGAAACAGACAGACAGACAGACAGACACACACACACACACACAGAGAGAGAGAGAGAGAGAGAGAGAGAGAGAGAGAGAGAGAGAGAGAGAGAGAGAGAGGGAAAACGAGAGAGTGGAGAGACCTTCAACCAGGGTATATTATATGAGAGAAGAATAAGTAAACATTTTAAGAGAGAGTCTCTCAAACTTAATGTGAATGGGACTAAATGATCAAATACATGAATCTTCAGGGGACCTTCTCATTAAACCACGATGCAAACAGTCTAAAATATTTAAATGCATGAACATGTGCTATGCAAAAGGAAATCTAATCAAAGCTAGTTGAGCTCTATTAAAACAGAAAATCAATTTTAAAACAATTTTAAAGTTAAAAGCAACAGTGATATCTACAATTAGGAAAACACATGCACATGTCCAAATACATACTCATGCGCACACACACGCACACACACGCGCGCACACACACACACACACACACACACACAAGACATACACATGCAATCCAAGGGAAAAGATGTGATGTAGGAATATACATTGTAGAGAAAAGGAAAAAAGAAAGTCAACTATTCATCAATGATACATAGAGGAAAATGGAGATTTCTAAATGTACAAAACAATTGCAAATGGATTAAAAGATCAAAAGTTAAAACCTCAAAACTTTAGTACTTATGTAAGATGATAATTTTAGGATGAATTAAGACTAAGATAAGAACTTAAAAATGGATCTTGTAGTTCAAAAGAAAAGATCAACTCAGAGAAAACTAAGGGAAGATACTACAGGCATTTTCTAAAAAGGAAATATAAGTAAGTAAGAAAAGTAGGACAAAAACTAAAGTTGGAGCATTGAAGAATAATTAAGAGGTAAGAGATCTTATTCTGCATGCATGAGTAACTGAGTTTTAGACAGGATACATAACAAACATTACTCACATACAAAAGCAGGACGTTTGTGTGTTTATCTGTTACCCCAGCAGCAGAGGATAGTGACAAGCAGGTTCTTGAAACTTCCTTGTTAGCCAGTCTTTCCTGCTCAGTGACATTTGAAAATTGAGACTTAAAGATGGTACATAATATTAAGACTTCAAAAGTTCAGAGTTTTTTTTCCATTTATTTACTTATTTATTTATCCACTTTACATCCCAATTGCAGCTGCCCTTCTCCTCCAAGTTCCCTCTCACATGACCCCTCATTCCATTTACCTCTGAGAAGGGAGAGGTCCCACCTGGGGAACAGACCCACCCTGATAACTCAAGCCACCTCAAGATCAGGTACACCCTCTCCCACTGAGGCCTGACCAGACAGCCCACTTAGGCAACAGGATCCACAGGCAGGCAACAGAATCATCACAGTGAGTGTCTCTCTTGCCATAATGAGGCTGTTTGCCAGGATAGAGTCAATGACTCCTGCTTCTGTGTGCCTGGATACCAAATGGATGAATGTGTTTCAGATCCCTGTATGAATGCGGCTGGAAGCCTCCATGATATAGGAAGATAAATGTGTGTCTGTCCTCAAGAGTATTGTGGTGTGAACTGTGAGCTGGAAATTGATGAATGTGGATCCCAAGCCGAGTCTACATGGTGCCATGTCTCTTGATGCTCTTGAGCCTTACTTCTGTGACTGTGCACTTGGATTCCTTGGAGACCACTGTGTACTCAACTTTGATGAATGTGTCATTCAGCCACATCTCCATGGAGGCCTGCATGTAGGTGGAGGAAACAAATACCACTGTGATTGTATATGTAGTGGATTCACAGGGGCACACTGTGAGAACGTAATGCCTCTTTGTTGGTCAAAGCCTTGTCACAGTAATACAACATGTTAAGACACTGTTGACAGCCATATTTGTCACTGCTGGCCTGGATACACAGATGCTCTATGTGAAATGGACATAAATGAATACAATAGTAACCCCTTCCAGTATGGGGGAGGGCGCAGGTTGTGCTAAGCTGTCCTCAGAAGATCTATATGGACACATTGCTTGTCTGCCTTCCTTCTTCAACGACCTTGGAGCCTCAGACTGTGTTTGTATCTGTTAGCCTGGATTCACAGACAGGAACTTAGCATAACTATGCTCTGAGAGGCTCCACCCAGCAGCTGACTGAAACAGATGCAGAGACCCACAGACAAACATTAGACCAAGTTCAGGATGTCTTGTGGAAAAGTAGGGGAAGGATTGAAGAACATGGAGGGAAGAGGCACTCCACAGAAGACCAACTGAGTCAGCTAACCTGGACCTTTGCGTGAGTGGGGGTGCGTTCCTGGAGACTGAACCACCAACCAACGAGCATACAAGTCCTGGACGTAGGCTCCCTGCACATATGTAGCAGATGAGCAGCATGGTCTTCATGTTGGTCCCCCAACAACTGAATCTGGAGATGTCCCTGACTCTGTTAGATGCCTGTGGATCCTGCTCTTGTAACTGGGCTGTCTTGTCTGGCCTCAGTGGGAAAGTATGTACCTACTCCTGCAATGACTTGGGGTGCCAGGATTCATTTTGCAACAAAAGCAATACCAGGTGCATCTTACATTCTTGCCAAAAACAGTGCTAAGCTCAAAGGTTTTCCACAAGACAGTTGTTGCTTAGACATAGCCAACAATTTTGACAAACACTGTAAACATCTAAAAGTTCAGAATAGTAGCATATTAATCATGGGAGTTTCCTTTGAACCTGGAATACCTGTATATTCACATGCACACACACACACACACACTCACACACACACACACACACACACACACACACACACAAACACACACATACACACACACACACCAAAACGAACCTAAACTTTGCTGTAGTAAAATGATATCTCATACTAAGCAAAGTTGCAAAAAATTTAGATGTTATACTAAGTTTTTTATTGGATATTTTCTTTATTTACATTTCAAGTATTATCCCCTTTCCAGGTCTCCCTTCCAGAAGCCCCCTATCCCATATCCCTTCACCCCTATTTCTAGTGTGTTACCCCACCCACCCACCCACTCCTGCCTCCCTGCCCTGGCATTCCCCTACCCTTGGGCATCAAGCCTTCACAGGACCAAGAGCCTTTCCTCCCACTGATGCTTGACAAGGCCATCCTCTGCTACATACGCAGCTGGGGTGATGGTTCATCACATATGTACCCTTTGGTTGGTGGTTTAGTTCTGGGAGCTCTGGGGTGTCTAGTTGGTTGATTTTGCTGTTCTTCCTATGGAGTGTGCATGTGAATATACAGGTATGCCAGGTTCAAAAGAAATTCCCATGATTAATATGTTAATATTCAGCTCCTTCAGTCCTTTCTCTAACGTCTGCATTGGGGACCCTGTGCTCAGTCCAATCATCGGTTACACGCATCCACATCTGTATTTGTTTTAATAGTATTATAAATAAAAATGAATTCTAATTGAGAGGTTACTATTCACTAAGTATTCACTATTGGTGTGTGTCTATACACTGTCATCTTCTTTGGAAAACAATGAGCCAAACATACTTATGTTCAAGTGAAACTGCATTTACTTTACCCCATCTATTTTACTTCTAACACACATGCGGAATTTCATAGAATATGGATGTTCTTCAGAACAGCATTATTCATATTATTAGATGATTGATGAGATACTTACATAGAAGTAGATGATCCTGCTGAATGAATGCTTAAACTTGGAGAAAAGCCAGCTCTCATAACATCAAGAACAAGGCCTTTTAAGGTGATAATGCACATAATTAAATAGTATACTGCTTAAGATGAGAGTGGGAGGATGGAGATCAAGATACATTGTATCCATTTATTAAATTATCAAAGAATTAGTAAAACATAGGCTAAATATTTTAAATAGACCACAGTAAAAGTTTTAAAAAATCACGGTAACTGATTACCATGTTAATTTTAAATATGTGTATGTTTGGAGGAAATGTTAGGAAGAGCATTGTCTGTGTGCTGACTTCAAGCTGGTGGTTAAAGTCAGTGGTGGGAGAAAAGCTCAGAACAAGATTCAGGGTCCAGATTCTGTTTCCTATTCTGTGTGGTAGATTCATGATGTTCATTTCTTGAGTCATACACACACAAATGCGCTATATTCACTTTCTATGTGTAATCAGTTTTTTCTGTATTGACGTTCTTGTGTAGTGTGTTTTGTTAATTTTTAGAAGTGGGCTGAATCTGCCACACTCTTCTTCTAGGGAGGAGAAGCTGAAGCACAGAAGCTGGGGGTGACCTGGAGCTGTGAGTTACAGCAACACAGGCACAAGGAGAGTGTCTGGGAATTTCTAAAGGGTATTGGTTCAGAGACAGGGGATCTAATCACTGAACATTCAGTATAAACAAGAGGATAAGAATGAACAGCACAAATCTGATAAAGAGGAATTCTCAAGCAGCCCTCAACACAGGACAAACCAGTGTTGCTCGAACTGGGAGAAAAGGGTCTGGGATGCTTAGGTTCTTACGCTATTTCTGGAAGTGTGCAGTAGCTGGGGATTATTATTTTATTTCTGCTCTGAAAGACACAATAGGCTATAGTGACCTACATAAAAAAATAAGAAAAATGTATAAATGTAATTAAAATAAATCAATTTTTCTCAAAGGTTAACTATTCAAAGCTTTGTGAAACTTTGGGTCTTTCGACATTTAGGAGTCAACTCCACCAGACAATATGCATCTGCAAAATCAATATATGAGTTTAAGCTGGTGAAGAGTCCCTTGTAATGCTGACGCTCTTTACAGAGTTAAAATTAGCAACCAGTATAGTCTGAAATCATCAACACATTCTCCAAGAAGCTAACCCTGTTCCAGGAAGACTCTTAACCTCAGGGCAGTAAAGCCTTTCTGTTTATTCTACAATGGCTATAAAACGGCACTGATGCTTCCTGCTGTCCTTAAGAGATGCTAGAAAATGATTGCTCAGATACTTAAAAATAACTAGATGGTTCTAGGGAATGAAGGACAAGTAGGGTATTGTTATATTCGCTCTTGTTTCTCTAATGAACTCTAAATTTTTTGATTGGTATCATTCCAAAAATTATAAATGAGGAAAAAAATATGTGTTGTCTTCCAGAGGGCAGTTGAACTTTGTTCAGAATGCTTAAGAAAACATCCGGGTGGGATGTTTGCTGATGGAGCTCTGTCAACTCATCTTTAAATTCCCCTTCTACAAGAGTACAACAGCTACTGAGTCCAAATACCAGGAATATTTTTGTATCACTGAGATCTCTTCTCCTCCTAGCCACAAAGTAGTTCTAACTAGCTACTGCTGGAGGCCTAGATATGTTGTTTATTCAAGTGCAAGCTGAAGGTTAAAGGATAACACAAAATTGTGAATGGCAGAGCTAGAGCCAGACATCATCAGAGTTTCACAAATGAGAAATCTGTGTGTGTGTGTGTGTGTGTGTGTGTGTATGTGTTTAATATTCCCCCACTTAACAGCACTTAAACACCACACTAAATGGCCAACAAGGGAAAACGCATAACATTTTTATAATTAAGAGCTGAAGCATAGAACATTTGGTCCTGACCAGATGAGATGAGGTTACTTTTGGCCCAGAGACTCCTTCCCTCATTTCCTCCTGTCTTGTCCCCCTCCAGGGTTGCAACAGCAGGCATCTTTTGGATGGAGAGATTCTGAAGAAAGGACAAAGGTCATGAATGCATGTGTCTACAAAGAGAGGAATTTAAAAGGGGACCACTCAAATAGTTTTTCTGTTCTTTTGATCTCTTAATCAAATTATATATAAAAGTTACATGGTTTCAGGCATTCTAAAAACAGACTTGACTTATTTTTCTCAATGTAATTCATTTCTGCAAATACTATTGCATGCTAATCAAGAACAACTAGTCAAGGGTAGACTAATCCTTGAAACTTAGACTATCATCACATTTAAATAGCACAAAAAACTAAAAAAAAATCAGAATGTGAGATTACTTATTTATTTTTAGCATTGGGCCACACTTTGGGGGTTACATTTATCACTTCATTGGGATTTATAATTCAGTGAGATTAGTTATGAAAATGCTTCATCACACAAATGTATAACTAGTAATTACCTGAGAGTCAGTGAGAGAACCACAGTAAGAAATTATGCTGTGGGTCAAACTTGAACTCTCCTAAGAACCAGAGGTTTCCAAAGCTGGCATTTCTCGATTTTCGATCCAAGGATGGAAAGATAGTAGCTTCATGGCAAAGAAGGATATATGAAAGTGGTTATGTTTTTCAAAATTTGTAAGCAAAGTGTAGAATATAGAATGACTGCCTCATAACTCATCCATGTAAATTGGACCACAGATGAGAAAAACTGAAGGCAGAATCTCTAAATAGTAACTCTGACTCTGGTGTAATCACACCCGTAGACAAGTTCCAACACCACTGACATGGAAGGGTGTAGGAACAGTTTTAAAGGTCCAGATGTCTTCAAATGCTGGAACACCTTCATATCTTCTGGACCCAACTTCACAGTGGCACAAAATTCCTATCATCAATTTCATTCCTTTGAGTTATACAACCCTAAAAGCCATGTATTGTGACTGTGATTGTTCAAGACCTGACATGGTCTGGTTCTTATCTCTCCCCTTCCCCGAAGCTCTGTCTCTTGTTTTCTCCCACCACTGTACAGCCCTAGCATTCTATCAAGTCTCCTTGTTCACCTCCTGTTCCAAGGTCCTCCTCCTGAGAATCTCACAGCTCCTCTCCTCTCTTTCTCATGACTTTTCCCACATTGTCTTATTTTCTAGATATTTAATACTTTTAATAAAGAACCCAATGAATTTCTCAATACTATTTTCTAAAGGCATGCCTGTCCTGACCTGCAGGCCAGTCTACATGCATTCTAAACACATAATGTGAAAAATCCTTTTCCTTTTCCCATTCATCACGCCTGAGATAATCACTAATCACTTTAATCTGTATGCCTTATTAGAATGCATGCAATGAATACTAAGTTTTACAGAAGAAATGCTGTATTTGTTTTATGCTTGATATCACAGGAAAAAAGAGAGAGAAGGGATGAGAGAGGGGGAGAGAACAAGAGACTTTGTCAACCATTCTTCCTTTAAAAATTTCCTTTAGAAGCTCCCTACCCATGCCCACTTTCAGGTTGCTTAAGTATAGCTGATTCCAGTACAGAGAACTTATATAGTGCAAACACACCCTCATATCCTTATGTGGTCTCCATAATTTATTCAGAGATATTCAAGTAGCTCTAACTGAGTCACATAGACAAAAAAAAAAAGTCAACCCGAAACCTGGTCAAGGTTTGGAAGTTTTAATCTCACAGAAGTAACTATTCTGCTTTGGATTATTGAAATAATATAGAACTCGGATTACTGTATTGATAATTTGACATAGTAAGTATACTAAATGTTTAAGTATATTAAATGCTGATATATTGAATGTCAAGTCTTGTCTAACTACATCTGAATTATTTACAAAATCAAATTATATTTAGTGAATGTGCACCTATTTAAAGTATTTTAACCACCAACATTTCAAACTGTATTATTTGCTATGTTGATGCATCAAGATAATTAATAAATTCAATAGTAGAATGTGCAAACAACTGCATTCTTAGTTGAAAGTGTGAAATTGAGCTAAGGTTTAAAGCTTTGTTCAAATTAATAAGCTGAATCCAGATCCTAAGTAACTACAATGAGTTATTAGTTATAATTATAGACTATCAAGAACTAATGTTAAACTCAAAGGCTAAGAGAAAGCTATGTTTTTAATTTTGCACAATTTAATAACCTGAATATTGGTAGAGATTCAAAGTAATTACAAGAAATTACTTTGTTCAACAAGAGATTGCTTCAATGGATTCATCCTTAACTTACCAAAAGTATGGTTTTTTTGTTTTTGTTTTTTAGGGATTTTTTTTGGAACATAGAACAAGCTGTGATGTTTTAAAACTTTTTGTTATGCTTTTGAAAGTGGGTGTTGTTTCACCATTAGCATGCTTGACAGTGTATTTCTTCAATCACACAGGATCAAAGGGAGTGGTGTCCGAGAAATGGAGGGACCCAGGGAGGAATGGCTGATATGGCTATGCTTTATGTATACACATGTATGCTCTATGACAAGGTATCAATATTTTGTTGTTAATCTTTTATTTGGTGGCTTTAATATATCACTTCACAGATTAGTCTATAGAACATAATGCTGCAAAATTCTGATGCCTGTGGAACGTGGGGAAGCGTTCTGATTTTTTCACTCTTTTCTAATTTCCACACTTCCAAAACAATGTTGTTCATCTCTGTGAATTCATGGGCTTCATCTGTGTGTTCTGGTGTATTATAGCATATGTACTAGCTATTGAACAGAAGTGACACAGAAAGCAGGAAACTTTCATTCTCTTGGATCCAAAGTCATCTCCTTTCGAGCTGCCATCCAAAATACCCATGGAAGGAGTTGGAGAGACAAACTATGGAGCAGAGACTGAAGGAAGGACAATCCAGAGACTGCTCCATCTGGGAATTCTTCCCATATTCAATCATGAAATCCAGACACTATTATGGATGCCAGCAAGTGCTGACTGACAGGAGGCTGATACAGCTGTCTCCTGAGAAGCTCTGATAATACCAGGCTAATACAGAAGTAGAGGCTCACAGCCATCCATTGGACTGAGCACAAGGTCCCCAATGAAGGAGCTAGAGAAAGGACCCAAGGATCTGAAGGGCTTGCAGTCCCTTAGGACGAACAACAAAATGAACTAACTAGTACTCTCAGAACTCTCAGGGACTAAACCACCAACCGAAGAGAACACATGGTGGGACTCATGGCTCCAGTGCATATGTATAGCAGAAGATGGTCTAGTCAGTCATCAAGGGCAGGAGAGGCCCTTGGCCCTGTGAGGGTTCTATGCCCCAGTGTAGGGGAATGCCAGGGCCAGGAAGCAGGGGAAGGTGGGTTGGTGAGCAGGGGGAGGGGGAGAGAACAGGGTTTTTTTTTTCATATGACATGTAATTAAAGAAAATATCTAATAAAAATGTAGAAGAATCATTTTCCTATGAATGAGATAATTCTGGGCTTGATATTTATTTGAATGTGAGGGGATATGTGTGTATATTTACTATGCTGATTTCAAAAACATATTTTACATAATTTTAGTCACAGCTCGTATTTGCAATACCGTGTGTGTGTGGTGTATGTGTGTGACTTGGATGTGATATGTATATGTGGTGTGCGTGTGCGTGTGTGTGTATATGTATGTGGTGTATGTGGTGTGCATGTGCTTGTACTGTGTATATGCATGTAGGTGTGTGTGTGTGTGTGTGTGTGTGTGTGTGTGTGTTTTCTTTGAAACTGCTCTAGTTACTTATTGGTGTCATTTTGTGTATTTGACGTTAACCAGAGAAAATAGGTGGCAAAGAGGACAAACTAAAGACATCGTTTCATTTGTTTCTTTCAAGAAATTTTTCAAACGAATGTGGGATTTTGTCCAAAAACCATGGGAAAAAAGAAGTACACAAGATCTCTATTGAGAACTATGTTTTAGAAATGGAGATCTTTTGAATGAGGAATCTGAGCAATTCTTCTGCTCTGGAAAAATATAGCCAGCCATCTTAAAGCATTTGATATCAACCAATATATGCATGAATTAACATGCTGAAGGCATATAAACAAAATAAACTATAATGATCTATTAAGATTAGACTTGACCATAAGCTATTGAGGAATGACACATGGGTGTTACATCTACTATCACTTTGAAGTAGGAACTATCAATGCCAATATTACTAAAATTGATTCTTAATAGGTAAAAATTCTTAAATATAATGGTTTCTTGTTTTGTATAAACAAGCATATAATATATACATGTATATATGTACATCATTATATAATACATATTGTTATATAAATGTATTATATATAATGATAGAGTTAAAATTTCATTATATATAAATTTTATATAAAAATGTATTATATATAAAAATACACATAAAATAATATTTTCTCATAGTTCATTTTAATGGGTTTAATTTAGCCTTTATAGTGGTCTAAGAAGACTATAAATGATTGACCTACATTGGCATATATGTTGTAAGTATTTGTTATTTGTAAGAATTCTATCTATTTAGTCTTCAAGACCCAAATCAAGCATTATTCAAAAATAAAATGTTACTTCAAAATGAAGGATAATGATTCCTTCAGAAACATCACAACTGAGTGTGAATGCTAACTTTCATACTAATCACACTACAATTGCTGTTCTCTATCTCTCTTACCTTCTACTCTGCGAATTCCAAGTGAAGAACAATTTCTTCCCCAGTTATATTTCTAGAAAGCAAAGATCTATTAGAAGATGTATCTGTTGCTACTGCTCAGTAATACTCACACACAATGTACAAAGACAATTGTACAATTCAAGGAAAACAGCAGGAAGTATGCCTTCTAAGTAGGTCTCAAACCAATTAGAAAGCAATTGGTTAACCCCGTAACACACCCTCCTCCTGTACTGCATTGCAGAGCAATTCTTACCTGACAAGTCATTACTGTAGAGTTTGCTGGAACCACAACCGAGTAAGACTAAATGATTTCTCCATACAAGTAGTTTACCTTATGGCACTATGAAAGCTAGGAAATAGGGAGGATGTTTCTGACTCAGTTTTAATTTGAGTTCTCAGTGTCTTATGACAAAAACCACTTACTGTCTTTAGTAGTAAGGTCTTATTATCAAGTGCTGGTCAGCAATCAGCACCAGTGGGAATGGCTTTTCAATCTTGAGGGTATCTCAAAATCCATGTCTTTTCAAAGAAGCACTACTCATGCAATGAAGGCACGCCTATTCAAATATTTTAATTATAACTTATAAAGTTTATGAAATGGTAGGCTTTCCTGTGGCTTTTCAACATATCCTCAGTTAGTTGCCTGTCCCTTCTCCTTGTTTCTCTATCATCCCACCACTTTTCTCAATTTAAATGTTTCCATTCTCAGCATGCTATCCTTTTATATTCGATTTATTTTACTAACTCCTCTATATTAAAGTGCCCCCCCAATGGAATCTTTCTATATTTCTGGATTTTATTGTCACTCAGAATTAAATGCAATACTCTAAAATTTTGTTGCTAGGGTCAAAATATAAGGGAAAATTTGAGGCAACTGTAATTCTGGGCCTATGTTACTTAACCCAATTTAATATTTTTCAGAACTAGCCATTTTTTTCTGCTGCAAATTTCATAATCTCATTCATTTTACCACTGACCAAAATTCTATTATGTATATGCACAAAAATTCATCAGTTGATGGACATATGCACTAATTTCATTTCCTTACATTTATGAAAAGTTCCACAATGAACATGGAAGTACAAGTTACATATATAATATATACATGTATAGAAATATATATAATGTACATATATGCATATGTATATACATAAATATACACATGCACATGCCCATACATATATCATATACATATGTATTCATATATGTATACACACACAAATATACACACACGAGTATATAGTATATAGAGAGCTTTTTGGAATATAGCCAAAGATTGCTTCATGTAGCAGATCTATTTTAGCTCTGACAATCCTCCACACTAATTTCCCTAATAGCTGCACCAGTTTATACTCCTACAAGTTGTGAATAAGGGGTACCCCTTTCTTCATATCTTGCTTAGCAGTACTTGTAATTTTTTTTATATATAATAGCCACTCTGACTGGAGTTAGATAAAAATCTCCAAATAATTTCAACTTGCATTTCCCTGTTGGCTAAGGATTTTCAACTTTAAAAAATATTTATTATATAATTATGTTTCTTCTTTAGAGAAGTCTGGTCTCTTTCATTGACTATTTTAATTGTTTTTGTTTGTTTGATTTTTGCTTGCTTGATGCATGGTTTTTAAAGCTCTTTGTATAGTATAAACACTAATTTTCTGTCATATATATAAAATCTTCACTGGATATGTTATCTCTTCACTAAGTTAATAGTTTTATTTGCATTTTAGGTACTTTTTAATTTCATAAAGTTCCACTTGATAAATGCTGGTCCCTTTTTCCGGTGACCAGTCTTTTTCAGAAAATCCTCACTTATGCCCACATCTTTTAAGTGTACTGCAAGACTCTTGAGAGCCTTAACTTACTGGAGACCCCTCCCTACCCCCGAGCGAACAACATGGAGTCAGAAATCAATGCAAAAGCAAGAAGAATTTTATTGTTTCAGCATGCTGGGGTCTCCCTGCACACAAAGGAGAGAGAACGACTGTGCACAGTAAGTTTGGTGAGATTTTATACAGTTTCTAGAGCAGCAGCCCTTAGACACAATGTGATTGGCAGAACAACGTGACTTTTAAACTGATTGGTCTTTAGGGAATGAGGTGGCAATGACTTCCCTTGTCTGTAGATGACCAAAGGTCACTGAATGTGTGTATGTGCTCTGAACACCTCCCACCTGCAGGTGGGATGGTCAGTCCCCCCTCATACACCCTGGGGTCTAAAGAATGTAATTAAGCCTCTCCCTTTTGGAGGGGAGGGGTGCCTAAATGCTTCATGACCTTTATGTTCCAGGAGGGGAGGGGTCTGGTGCAATTTTCCAAATACCCTCCTACTTGCTAATAGATTCAAAATTTAAGTCTAACATTAAGACTTTTGATACATTTGTTACTGATTTTTGTACAGAGTGAGAGATAAAAATGAAATTTCATTCTTCTACATATTCATATGCAGGGGTTACCTAGCTGTTGGTGAGGAGGTTGACTTTACTCCAGTGTGTGGTTTTGGCTTTATATTGAAAAACTCAGGTGGCAGAAGTTAAATGCACATGTATATTTGTGTCCTCTATTTTATTTCACTAATTTGATGAGAATTTTTGTGCCAGTACTATGCTGATTTTATTGCTATTCTTCTATGTTATAAAATTCAAATATGTTTTCTTCTCTCTCCCAAGTGGAAGCAATCACAAGTGGGGAGGAAGGGAGAGATCTGGGAGGGAAAGTGGACAGAGTGGGAAAAGGGAGTAGTGGGGCGATGGGAATCTGATCTGGTATTGTGTGAGGGCCAGTAGAAAGAATGGAAACAGGCAACCCTCAGGATATAGGAGCTTTAGGAGAGGGAGACCCTCCAGAATGCACCAGA
>JADRCD010196341.1:2527-20262 GCA_019843815.1 Montemys delectorum | reverse complement strand
GGGGGGGGGGGGGGGGGGGGGGGGGGAGGGTGTTACTATCGAGGAAGGAGTTCCTGAGTACAAGTGTATCAGCTTTCAAGGATACAAAAAAAAAAAAATCTTAGGGACCATGAGGCAGATGTGTGGCCTTTCGCTGCAGTTTGGCCCGGTTGCCAGGGGCTCCCCTTAAACAAAACTGACTCTCTTTCTCCCAGCAGCTACCTTTTAGGACATTTCCAAGAGGTGTCTACAGTGGTCCAGTCTCAACATCTTGGTTCTTCTTGCCATGGTCCACTTGTTCACATCCTCTAACCAAAATGCCAAACTCACACCTGCTTGTGGTCAAAACTCCCTCACCTATACCAGTGATTCACTTCCAACTTCTGGAAAGTCAAGCATATCACTGGACCTGCTTCTGAGGTTGGAAAATGTCTCCCTCCCAAGTTCCGTGCCACACTTTGTCAGTAAGCCCCAAAGCAATTCTGCTTGGCCCAGAGACTGGCAGCCTCTCTTAAGCAGCTCTGAGTTTTGGCCTTCACTTCCCTCGCTGTGAAAGTTGAAACTCAATAAAAGGCTTGGGCAGGGATCACACACTCTGCTATTTGGACCTTTCTGCTCTCCCCATTGGTCCAGATTCCATTCCCCACAGCAAGCAAATGACATTTCCAAGGAGAGTTATTAGTCCTTGGCTCCACCCATCAAACTTGCCAGCCTGTAAGAAAGAAAGTTAGAAAGAGAGACTTGTAAGGGGAGAGTGGAGAGAGCATTTGAGGAGAATGCTCAGTGGGTAAGAGCGTGCAAGCATGAGGAGTTGAGCTTGAAGCCTCAGCACCCAGGTAAGAACCTAACTCTGCCTGTGCTTGCCAGTAACTCCAGCACTGGAGAGTTCTACCTGGCAGAAACACACACACACACACACACACACACACACACACACACATACCTCTGCCCGTGTACCCACAAACATGCGCACCGGCACACACGCACACAAGCACACACACAAACCCAGCCCAAGAAGACATAATTCTCTTTTCTCCTAAGGTCTGGACAGGTTAAAGTCAACCCTCAGGAGGAGATTCAAGACTCAAACTGCCATGTTCATCGCTGACAAGGCTGAGCAACAAGTAATTCTGGTGTACTCTGGTTTCCATGTATGAGGAAGGACATTTTCTGACCTTAGTTCCCGATCAGCCATATGTAACTTCCTCATCACTTCACGGCCTTCCATTAACCTAACACTGAGCTTGTAGTGTGACTGTGTGGGGCACAGGTCCTGGGGACAAGCACAGACCAATAAACAGAGAGGAGGAGCTGCTAACTGCCCCTGCTTACTTCTTTCCCAAACTTGCCAGGCTGATAACGTTCTACCCAGTAGGCAATGAAGGGAGAATAAGGACCTGGAGGTGCTGGGGTTGGTGGTTCTTCCTCAACATAGAAAGAACAAGAATCAAGGGGCTGGCTCAGCTGTTAGAACTACTCTTAGCAAGGATCTGAGTTCAGTACCCAGCACCTGCATCAGGTGGTTCATAAATGCTTGTAACTCCAGCTCTAGGTGACTAGATGGCCTCTTCTAGCCCCCTCGGGCACCTGCATTTATTTACACATTCCCACATTCAGGACCTGGAGCTATAATTTAAAAATAAAATACTTCTTTAGCAAAAAAGATGAGGAATAATAAATAGTCCCCCCTACCCCCTGCCTCAGCCACCCATCCCCACTCCCATTCCCCACCCCCCAAAGACAAAGATGAAGACTCTCTGGATAAGTATAGCTGTCATAGTTGTTTCACTTGAGTGGTGAAATTGTAGGTCTTTTTTGATATATATATGCGTGTGTGTGTGTATACATATTATATATATATATATATATATATATATATATATATATATATATATATACACATCTTTCTCATTCCTGTTGCCTGTGGCAAAGCTCTTAGCTATGGCTCCAGTGGCATGCCTCTTAGCACCATGATAAACCTCTGAAACTATAAGCAAGTCCTCAATTAAGTGTTTTCTTTTACAAGAGTTACCTTGGTCATGGTGTCTCCTCACAGCAATAAAACAGTAACTAAGACATCTTCTGGTAAAGGGTAGAAAGAGCCCAAAACAATATTTGCTATGTGTTTGAGAATTTGTATCACAAATGTCTTTGGCTATGGAAGCTTTTAGTCATCTTGAAGGAGTAATGGTAGACAGATGGGTAAATGTGAGGTACAGGCTCACCACCTCAAGTTGAATTGGTGACCTACTCAATAAACTATGCCTGTGTTTTCTATGGCTGTGACCTTTAGGGCTGTGCCTTATGTCTTTCCAGAGAAGTTAAAAATTCCACTCAAGAGCATTCCTGTGTAATTGGATGGCATGCAGGACCACACCTTAGTTTATTTTCATTTTTTTAAATTTCTTGTTCTTTCATCATTATCCCCAGATCATTTCATATCATTTATTTTTATCTTAAAATTTTATTTTTTAAAAAAAAATAATTCCCATAAAAATAATGAGTTTCCACAAAACTTCCCGAGCTCTGTCTAATGTTTGGCTGTGGGTCTTCGCATCTGTTTCCATTGGCTGCTGGGTGGAGCCTCTCAGAAGACACTTTGCTAGCTAGGCTCTTGTCTGCAAGCATAACAGAGTATCATTTATAGTGTCTGGAATTGGTTCTTGCCCGTGTGATGGGTCTCAATTTGAGCCAGTCATTGGTTGGCCATACCCTCTATCTCTGCTCTATCTTTTTTTTTTCTTTGTCCCTACAAATCTTATAGGTGTTTCAGCTACAGTCACCCTCATAGACACCCTGAGGCCTCTGTCTGTCCCAGATCTCTGGCACATCCTAGAGATGCCCCACATTGCTCCCCACCCCATTGATTTCTGTTTTCTCTCCCCTGCTTTCCCTATAACCCACTGAGGGACCCAAAGAGGACAGGGACTCCACAGGAAGACTAACAGAGTCAACTAACCTGGACCCTTGGGGCCTCCCAAAGAGACTGAACCACCAACCAAGAAGCAAGCATGGGCTGGACCTAGGCCTCCCCACCCCTACACATTGCTTGGTCTTCATGTGGGCTCCCCAACAACTGGAGCAGGGTCTATTCCTAAATCTGTTGCCCGCCTATGAACTCAATTCACCTAACTGGGCCACCTTGTCTGGCCTCAGTGAGAGAGGATGTGCCTAGTCCTGCAATGACTTGATGTGCCAGGGGTGAGTGATACCCAGGAGGGCTGCTCCTTCTCAGAGGAGAAGAGGAGCAAAGAATGGGACCAGGATCTACGTAACAGAATACTGGGAGGAAGTGGGGGCTGATGTTGGATATAAAGTAAATAAATAAATTTTTTAAAAATACAAGAAAATGTGTTTCATTATGTGGTTTTCATATGTATACATCATTGTACCTTGCTTTTATTTAAATCTCTGTCTTCCCCAGTCCCTCTTCTTCAGCAGTTCCCTTTCTTCTGCCAAATAGTCCCCTCTCTGCTTACTTCACACACACGCACACACACACATGCACACACACAAGCACACACATGAGCATATTTATTTAAGCATAAACTCTGCATATTTTGTCTTTCTTTCACATAACCCCATCCCTTTAGACTTCTTTCCCACTTACTTCCATACCGTGTGTGTGTGTGTGTGTGTGTGTGTGTGTGTGTGTGTATCTATGTATAGATATGTACATGTAAATCTATTTAAATAATATTTCCTTTGGTGAACTATAGAATGATACCAAAATAAAAGCAAAAAAGAAAGCCGATGATAACTAATGAGAAATCTTAGGAAATAAGTGAGACAACTTGAGCAATTCCTGCCATCAGCTCTAAATAACAGCAATACTAGAAATAGGAAGTGTTGATCTTATCTTTCTAGTTGGTTTTATATTTAAAATATATATTTCTTTATCAAGCTCGTGTTTGAAAAGGCATATGGAACGAGCTATGGTGTCTCAGGTATATATCTTTATATGGAACAAAGAGTGGAGAATTGAGTGCTACATAAGCCTACAATCTTGTACGCAGCTTTTGCAGTAAATGGGCCATTTTCTTAGCAGATTCATAAAAGACAGTAGATAAATTTGGTAAACATTAATCTCACATGTTCAGATCTGCAGAACAAATAAGTCAAGACAAAGAAAAGGTGAGGTTGACGAGACCACAGCTCTACGTGAGACAACCCAATTTGCTCAAGAGAAGAAGAGGGGGTGTCTTTGAAATGACAAAAAATACACTTTTGCTTCAAACCTACTTCTAGGCATAGAAATATGTATGGTGGCTAGGACTTAAAATACTGTATTAACAGAGAAAAAGGTAAGTCATCCAACGTATTAGAAGTGTGTCCTCCATAGTAAAGACTACTTAAAACTCAAGACAGGTAATTTGTGACATAAGATACTTTTTCCATATGAGAAGTTCCCTTCCTCAAATGAAATCCTAAACTAGAGCTCACACAGGACCCCATGACTAGTGAATGCCATAGCCATGGGGGGGGGGGGGAATACTTGAGTGTTTACACGCAAGGGAGTGTGCCAAGCACTTCAGGTAGCCGATGGCACACTTGTAACTGGGAAGAACAGTCAACAGGCTGTTGCCATGTGTGCCTCTCCTCCTAAACTTGACTTTCCCTTCTCTTTCAGTGATATTTAAACAACTTGCCTTGCCGTTCTTATGACCATCAAAAGAGATTACTGGTCTTTGTGGTCTCCAAACCTTCTATTGCATAAACAAGAGCCAGTCTTAGCAAACACTTCCTGAGGAAGACATAATTAAAGAAACCTTTATCCTCGAAGGCAGAAATGTCAATTGAAGCATGATTAATTAATCTTCTTCCTACCATGAAATTTAATCTGCATTTGTTTTTTAGAAATGACTTTTAATGCTGCTGGGGACAAGAGGGGCGGAGCCTGCTCTACACAGTGCGATGAGGCACCTGCTCTTTCAAAACTGTAGGTTGGAGTACCAGCTGTCCTCAGGTTAGAAGGTGGGAAGAAGGGCGCAGCAAGCCGAAGCTAAGCCCCCCATATCTCTATCCCCATTTGGGTTAAATTCTCTTTTAGGTATCTCCTGTACTTCCAACTCTGGTTCCTCACTGTGTTCACAAGGGGAAAAAAATCACTTACTACAAAGTGGCAAGACAACTTCATAATGGACATTTTGTTTAAGATGCAATGTATGTATGAGTCTTGGAACATCAGACACAAAGTGAGACAGATAGAAGGACAAAGGGAGAGAAAACAGTAAATCTACCAAAACATGACAAAAGTCTTATAAAATTGCATGTGTTGGTTGAATGTGCCTTCTCTGAAATGCTTGTGATCTGAAGTGTTTAAGAGTCAGATTGTCTTGCATTTTGGAATATGCAAATTTCCAATGAAACTTCCAAATGAAATACCTTAAGAGTTGGAGTCCAAATCTAATTCATTGATTCGCACTTGCATGATTGTACGCGCACACACACACACACACACACACACACACACACACATTATTTTATAGATATACATAATGTCTCCAGGGATTATATACAATATTTTAGTGTGTGTGGTGGGTGGGGGGAGGTTACTAGGGTCCATGCTACAAGGTTAAGTACCCAATTTTCTACTTGGGCCATCAAAGTCGTGTTCACAAAGGTTTGGATTTGGGAACATTTCAGATTTCAGATTAGGGATGCTCAATGTGTGTGTGTGCGTGCGCGCGCACGTGTGTGTGTGTGTGTGTGTGTGTGTGTGTGTGTGTGTGTGTGTGTGCACGTGTATGTATTTTAAGTGAAGGAAATTAGTCTCCTTGAGCAAAATGAGCAAGGGAAGTTTGGGGGTCCAGATGAAACAGGTTCAAGCAAGAAGAATTTGGAGCCTGGCACACATACTTAGAGCTTTGGGCAGGATAAGAACAAAATCAAGAATTGGGAGAAAGAAAACAACAAGAAAAGACCTTGACAGTAACAGATGCATTTGGAAGGGTGGAGCAGAGTGGATAACTTCCATCTATGGGCACCATGGACTTTTGAAGCTGGTGAGTCAGTTGGAGTTTCTGCTCATGGCAAACCTCTGCCCAGGATGATGAGACATATCTATCTACATGTGTGTGGGTGATGGCTTGTTTGTTGGGCATTTTACTCGTGATAGAAGAAGCTTACTGCTTTATTATCGTTGCTTTCCATTAAGGCCCAGGATTCAAATGCTATAAAATGCTCGCTCCCATTCACACAACGTTAGGTCCAATGTTACAGCCACTGTGTTTACGTAATGTCGATACATTTCAAAACAAAACACGAGCCATGCCTTGCCTCTTGCAAAAGCAATCGCCCAGAATCATAAGTTGACACAGCCTTCCTTCAGTGAGACGCATTCATTTTGTTTGCTCTGTATCCCAAATCGTGTTTTGTTTTACAATTCTGCTCATGTTCTGTTCCTGCAAAGGAGCTATTTAAGGCCAAGTCTCAATTTCCTCAAACACACTGGTTAAAAATGAATTATTGATTAGAGAGAGGGAAACGCTATCATCCTGGATATCTTGTTTTCTTCATCGGTTCCAGCTGTGAGCTTACCACTAGTCCTTTCTAACTTTTGTCTGAAAAACAAATGTACCGAAGGAAGTCTGGGACAGAGCTTGCAGCCAGTGGGTGTGGAAAGGAAACGGCAAGACCGAAGACCTGGTGGAATCCTTTCAAGATGGCGTTGCTTCAGAAGTGGGCGATGGCAGTCAGAAAATAATCTGTTGTGCCTGAGGCTAATATGGGTGGTGCTGGTGTGGGGCTAATATAATAAGAAGTTTTAATGAGTGCTAGTCAAGAAGGACCAAAAGAAGAAACGAAAGCATTCCTCTGACGGCAGATGCTTTGGCTCTGAAACTGCACAAAAAGCCATGCTGGGAGTCAGGGGTGTTGTGGGAAATATAGTGAGGGGAAAAGTCATTTCTGTTTACAAGCTGGGTAAACTTGGATAACACAGAGATGCTCTGACGCTGAGTCAAGACATGGGGCAAGGATAACCAGAAGTAACCATTAGAAGGAAGCGGGAAGTAGCCAGAAGAAACCTCAGCTTTTTATTTTTATTATGTATGTAAACAGACCTTATGCAAACAGACAACTAGAAATAGGCATTAAAGAAACCATATGGTGGTAAAATAAGATATTCATAAATCCTAAAATTAGTCAAGCCACCTTCAGAGGACTACATCAGCACAGTGCTTCCAGGTCAGAGCTGGGGCAACATGCCCCATCCAGGCTGCAGCTGTCAGTCAGAGGGAGTGATCAGAAAGAAGTATATTAGTCAGGGACAAAAAAAAAAAAAAAAAAAATAGCAGCCATAAAAATCTAGGGGGTATCATTTGTGTCATATGACGTTACAAAGAAGCAACATGTTCAAGTGGGGGAGAGAGGGGAGTTGTATCCTGCCTTAATCAAGGCTTCAAGGAGAAGCAGTTCTCCCTAGTGAAGGTCCAGGTCAACACAAATGATCAAGCAGGTCATAGCTCTTCTCCAGCATGCCATCTCCAGGAGCCTGTATTCCAAACTGCCCATGGTCGAGCATAGTTGGGAAAGCAATGAGAGAACCTACCTAGTCATAACTAGGGCCTGGCAAGGGGACACAAGAAAAAGATTGGATCTAGGAAGTAGATTCTAATGTGGTTCTATAAAATAACCCCAGAAATGATATTCTGTATTTATAACATAGTTTGCTCATTATGTCATATATTTCTAAAAGTCTTACAATGTTCTTCTGCGGATATTATCTCATTTAATTCCTGGAACCAAAATACTCACTTTCCACCTTCTCCAACTCTTACTCATGGCCAGTTACGTCTCTTTGCTGAAGCTTTGTCATCTGGGAAATAATCAAAGTTGTAGCTTGCAAGTGCTAATTTCAGGTGAGGGCAGTAAAGGTCAACATGCGGTTTGCCTAACACTGAGAGCACGGGCCCTCACAGACTGAAGCTGGAGAAGGTATCACCTGGGCATGGTAGACATGCACACCTGCAGTGCCAGCTGTCAGATGCTGAGGTGTATGGACACAGGTGAGATGGCCGCATTTCTGAGTGAGGCCAGTCTAGGCTACACAGAGAGACCTTGCCTCAAAGGGCGGGGGAGGGGGGGAGGGAGAGAGAGAAAAGAGAAGAGGAAGAGGAAGAAAAAGAAGAGGAAGAAGAAAAACAAAAGAAAGAAAGGAAGCAAGAAAGGAAGAGGAAGGAAGGAAGGAAGGAAGGAAGGAAGGAAGGAAGGAAGGAAGGAAGGAAGGAAAGAAGGGAAGGACGGAGGGAGGAAAAAAGAAAGAAAAGAAAATATTTTATCCAACCAAACCCACAGTGGCATCCTGACAAGTCCTTTTGTTTATACCCCTGTCACAAATGGAAGTCAGAGGAACAAATGAATTTCAGAGGGATTTTTTTGTTTTGTTTTGTTGGTTTTGCTCCCCCCAAGAGAAAAATGTGACAGAAAACTCTTCCAGTGTTTGTTTTGCATCCCAGAACGCAGAACTGCTTTGATAGCCATCCAAAAAGATTCAGGTTTTCTGGTTGGGAGAGATAGCCAGGTCTAAAAATATAAGACGTGGGCACTGCTCATAAGAGAACGATGTAGTCCAGAACCTGGATACCTTCACTCGGGCCAGAGCCGAGTGCATATCCTATCCCTCGGGTCACATCCCACAGCCCGCCCCATTAAATAAACATCAGCGATCTGGAGTCCCCCGGACTGACGTTCGGTGGGCCTGTGGGCCGTGGTGAAGACATATTCCTTAAAGCACCTAAAACTTCCTTTTAAACTGATGCTGTCGCTTGCTGCACAGAGCATGTGGTAATAGATCGGTCGCAGGTACCCCTGCCTTTTAAATCAGAGAGCACTGGGCACCGCAGCTTTTCACTGAAACGCAAGGGGCATCCTCGTTCGTGAACGGTATTTATCGTACTGGGTTGTATGCGGTCGTCTTCCTGCGGTGTTCTGAAGCATCTTAGAGGAGGGTCTCCAGTAAACCAAAAGCTTTTACATAACGAACGGTTTTCTCCTTACTCTCCATGCTTCCCTTCCTAGTTTTGACTCTCCACTCACTGTGAGTGTCATCTTGTCCCTACAAAAAGCCTGCCTTTTGTTCTCTCCAATCCCCTTTAACTTGCCTTTTGTCACCTACTGCAGGAGCCAAGGTTTGTAGAGTGGGTTATAAAACAAGTACAAATAGCACTTTAAAAGGGTGAATTTTACGATATGTGAATTATGACTCAATAAAACTATTCTGAAAGTGCACTGCAGACTATAAACATCTTAGGAAAGGTGAGTTAGCACACGGCTCTGTTTATATTGATAATAAACTATTCCGCTTTTTTATGTAAAAATTAAGAAGCGCAAATGGGCTCTGAGAAGACCTAGAATCCCCCTGATGAGCAGCATGCTTTAAAGCTGGTGTCTGCTCTTCACCATAGCTTTTTATTTCCATGGTTTCTTCTTTCAGCTTTGTTCTTAATCCTAAAAGTGAAAGTAATTTTAATGAGATGTGGTTTGCACGTAGATTCTTTGATTACATCTTCTCTCTCATCTTTTTCCGTTCCTGTGGCATTTGGGGATGTGTTAGGTCCCAGGAACCCGCATGAATCCCCAAGCGACTGAGGAGCAAATCAGTCCCTGTGTGGATTTTAGATGCAAATCACAAGGAATTATGAGTTTATGCTCTCTGGCCTTTTTTTTATCCTACCTCTGACTGTCTAGAAGCATGTGGGAGTCCCCTTAGTCCATCTTTGGAAAGCTGGTCTGTGGTGTGGTGGTTCTTAATCAAAGGCAACAGCTTCTTGTCACATTCTCTAGCACTTTCCCATGGAGAAAGTAGAACCTCAGACTCAAAGTGCAGTTGCTCGGAAAAGCAGCAGCACCTGGTAATGTATTAGAAACATGAAACCTTAGGCTCCACCCAGCAACTATGGAAGTAGAATCAGCCTTTTAAAACCCCTCTGAAGTGATTCGTATGCTCATTAAAGTCTGAAAAGCACTGATTAGATAGCATTGTACATCAGCATACCCAGGGCTCCTGGGGCTCTACCCACTGTAATAACTAGGCTCTCAGAGCCCGTAGATGCCAAACTAAGTGGCTACTGAGAGCTGCATCTCGCTGGCCAGGAGCAGAGCCTGATCATGTGTTGTAATGATCAGTCCGTCGGCAGTACTCAAAGCTGGGTCCTTTTCATTTCCTTCAAAACATCATCCATGTTCCCGTAAATACCCTTCAGGTCAAACTCAACTCTCCTCATCTTGATTCCAATTCATTTGCCCATGGACTTCTGTGAAGGATTCCTGGCATCTCCTGCATTTCTCATTCACTCATCACCTTATAAACCATCACATGCCTTCCCTGCCATAGTTTTCCGTGCTTAGTAACCCTTCATTAGTACTTCTCACACTCTGCTGGGAACGCTGTTCAAGTAGATCACTTCTGTCCTTAAAGAACTCATACTATAATAAAGAAGGCAAAGTTTAGAACTTTGAAATACATGAAGAACAAGCTCTCAAGGCCACAAAGCAAGAGCGAGTGCTGACTAGAGTCCACACTACCCTGTGCTTAAGACCAGGGTCTGCTGACTTACTTCAGGATCTAGACAGATTTTATTGTCCTTCTGGGCTTCATTTTCTTTTCAATACTTAAAAGTAACAAGTTTTGAAATCTTCTCTAGTCTTTGATAATTCAGGTACCCCAAGAATGGCATCCCAAACCCATTCCCAGATAGAAACACTAAAGAACGAAAGAGGATATGCTGCTGCCCGTTGCTATCTGTGGTCTGTGTCGTTGCTGGCGGCCATGTTGATGCCTGTGATTTGTGCTGCTACCGGAAACCACGTGGAAGTCCAAGATTCATGCTGCCGCTGCACTGGCCACGATGAGCAAGAATGCTTCTTTTGCTGTAGCGTTGATGACTTTGGACTCATAATTGAGAATAAGAGAGACTGAAGGCTTCTGTGACAATCACCTCGCAGAAAAATAGTCCAAACAGGAAGCCATTGAAGATAATCCTTAAAAATTGTGATAAAGATGCCAGAGAGAAACAATTCACAATTGATGGCTTCGGGCAGGGAGATGGCAGGAGGACACAGTGTCCTTTAAGGAAATGAGCACTAGGAGTTTGACCATGCTTCAGTGAGTAGATAAGCAACACACATTGGAACTTGGTAAATTTGTTTTCTTTTTTGGGGAGTGGGGAATGGGGTTGGGCACAGCGTGAGAGGATGGATCTGGAAGGATTAAGAAGCCAGTGTCATTGGAGTGCATTGTATGAAATTCCCAAATAATAAAAATATTATATTAGGGGGAAAATAGTGGGAGAAAAAGGAAGATATGCACTAGCATATATGTGCTATGTATGCGATATATATCACTGTATAAGACCGTGGTTGACAGTTCTGGTTTTGACACCAGACAAATCTAAAGCTAAGGCCTCTTTTGGCCTTGACAAGTGATTTCATCTCTTTGATCCTCAGTCTCATCATCTGCAAAGCGGGGATGAGAATAGCATCTGCTTTGTAGAACATAACAAATGTTAGTGAAATGGCATAATTCTGAAGAAGCTCTTAGCACAGGACCTCACGTAAGAAACGTGCTTAAAGTGATATTGTGGTGGTGATGATCATAGTAATTTTAGGTCCTGGTGAAATAGACAGGTCTTCTAGTAAGGGTACCGCCATCCCTGGTGTGGGGGAACTAATCAGGTATGTGAGATCAGGTGCAGAGATGCTGGCCAGATGATGCCAAAGAAGGAATGGTAAGAGGTAGGAAAGATGAGAATGTTTTCGAGTTGGTGGGAAATGGCACTAACAATAGAGGCTAAAGAAGGGAGACAAGGTTTGACGCAAGAAGCCGCATAGTGAGACAGTACTGTGGACAGTGTCTCTGCATCTCCGGTAAGTGTTGAGACCTAAAAGAAAGACCCATCCTATATAGCTGCCCAAGGTTCTGTTCAAAACCCACCACTGTGACAGGCTGGAGAGATGGCTCAGTGGTTAAGAGCACCGTCTGCTCTTCCAGAGGTCCTGAGTTCAATTCCCAGCAACCATATGGTGGCTCACAACCCTCTGTAATGAGATCTGATGCCCTCTTCTGGTGTGTCTGAAGACAGCTACAGTGTACTCACAGACATTAAATAAATAAATAAATAAATAAATAAATAAATAAATAAATAAAATATTTTTTAAAAAAGACCCACCACTGTGGACTGGGGAGATGGTTTAGTGGGTAGAGTACTTGCAGAACAATCATGAGGACTGAGTTAGATACCCAGAATTCTCTCCTTTCCTCTCTCTCTCTCTCTCTCTCTCTCTCTCTCACACACACACACACACACACACACACACATACACACACACACACACACACACACACACACACACACATACACCCGAGCACAATGTTACATTTGTAACTGAACTATTAGAGGGCCAGCCAGGCTGGGCTAATCAATAAGCTTGAGGCCATCAAAAAGAGACCCTAAGAAAACAACATGGATAACTCCTGAGGGACAACGTGCAGGGACGTCATCTGGCCTCCCTTACATGCTCACACGCCTACACACATTACATAAATGCACGCATGCACAACTACACACTTACAGAACATTTCAAGAGATCTCTCTTAAACACACATGGTTAGTATTCCTTCCCACTGTCATTAAACTGGAGGAAACATGTGATAGTGCTCATGTGCATGGAAGGGATGCAAGGAGCGAAGATCACATCCTGTCCGTGAATTCTGACTCAGATAATCCAGTAAAAGCATATTAAGCTAAGCATTCCGTGTCATTGTTAGCCTGGCTAGCATAGAAACTCATATTTTAAGAACAAGGACTAAGCCCTCCAGGCATGGCAAGGACCCTGGAGAACTGTATGGTATCTATTACTTATCCTAGACAATAGAAAATGAATCCATACAGCCAGCCTGTAGCCATCTTGATCTTCAACCTCAGGACTATTCCGAACAGACGCTTCCTCAGGATGACCGTTGGAGGCAAGCAGTATTTCCAAGAGACCTTCCAGAAGTGGACACAAGGAAGGACTTTCCCTAATAGGCCAGAACTTCAATGCTGCTTGGCGTATGTCACTTGAGGCTAGGGCATTTGGAGCTAGAGGAGCTTAGCAGCTTTCTACATTGCCTCAGGCCTGTACCCAAAACATGCAGAAGTTGAATGATGAGCTTCAGTACTATACACATAATTCACACCCATCATAGGAATCAGGCCTAATTGCAACATCTGTAATCCTAGTAATGGACTAGAAGCAGCAGCGAGGGAAGGTGGATGCCAACCTCCAGACAGACGTGCGGCCCTAACCTCTAGCCTGTAAACCAGATAGAGAAGGAAGGCAGCCAACCTAGTGAAGACTGGGGTTCCTTTGAGACAATCACAGGAAGTTTTTCTCGACCCCTTCCTTTTTGGGGGGAACTCTCTGTCAGAGGTTCAGTAAGTGATATTACTGAGTGTAGGGTGTATCACCAATCACCATAGGTGCCAAATGGCTTCCAAAGTCATGACGATCTACTCTGAAGGTATGGCATACAGGATGGAGATGGTGACCTGGATGGGATCATGGATGATAAGCAGGTTGCCCATGACATATCAGCAGTCAGCCCCGGGCAAAAGAAGTATGGTTAGGGGCTCACCCGAGGAAGCACATCCCACAAGGCTTTGCTGCCTGTACAGCCAGCAATTAGGAAATTAGGAGTCGTGTGTGAGGCTCTCTCTCTCTCTCTCTCTCATCTCTGTCTCCTATTTTCCCATCTCAATATCCCAAGAGGTATCTCCTGCAGTGAATGGAGAGAGAGTTTATTCCAGATCATAGTTCAAGAACACAGCTCACCACGGCAGAGATACCAAGGCGGCAGGAACTCAGAGTAGCCGTCCATGATGATGAAAGTGCGTTAAAGGACTCGGCTTTCCTGTTTCTTCTCTATACCCAGAAGGATCCCAGCTAGAAAATGGTACTGCTTTTGAATAAGACAGATGCCCTTACAGCAGCGAATGCAAGAAAATCCCATGCAGGCTTGCCCAGAGGCCCATCACATGGTGACTCTAGGTCACAGCAAGCTGACAACACTAGCCAGCCCTGTGGCTTTCCCTCCCTCCCTGTTCCTGGTTGACCCAAACCCTCTTCCTTAATCCTATCACTGAGGCCACGAAGCCACCAACATCTCTATCAGCAGAAACTGAGATCTTTCTCTGCAGCTTCACTATTAGCCTGTGCAGAAAGAAGCGCTAAATAAGAAAAGGTCAGAAGGGTGACGTGATGGGGTGTAGGCAGGTGTTTAGCAATGAGCTGGGTGGTGAGTCCTGATGTGTAGCATTCACTCATTTCTGAAATATAAATCTTCTCCGTACCATTAATTCTAAAGTACTAACAGTGCTAATGGGCTTGTAAATTTCCTTAAAAAAAAATTAACAATCAAAACCTTCTATCCCAGGGACAATAGAAAGGCTCTGGGAAATATGGAACTTGGGTTTTCTGTATTATGGTATCTAGAGATGGTGAACGAATCATTCAAAGTCTCTCTCAGGGTTTCCAAAAGGCAGTAATATTCTGGAGTGGCTAAGACTTCCTATGGGCTGAACTTCATAAACCCGAGGCAGGCACTGGTCTATTTGCAGGATACAGGAGGTGTCCAGTTTGCCAGAAGGTAGATTTTTCTTTCTTATATGTTACTTTTTCTTTTAGTATTTTGATGTTTCGAGGTAATGGTCTCACTATGCAAACAATGCTGGCCTCAAACATTTGGTAATCCTCCAGCATCAGCTTCTTGAGTGCGGGGATTACCGGTTTGCAATGTCACACCTGGCTTTCCATCTGTTCTCTCTTATCAAGAGCGGTTATTTTTAGTTTTATATTCAGAAGAGATGCTAGCTGGTCCACAGACGTTTGGGGGTGATGGGCATAGCAAAGTAAGGCTCTCAGAAGCAACATTCTGGACCAGGAACAGTAAGTTCACATGGTATCAATACTGCCAGGCAGTTTGAACTGCATTTCTCATAGCAGGATCTGCCCCAGAGCAGCCTCGGCCAACACTCTGGCCACTTCTACAGACCCCAACACAACAATGAAAGATGTACAGGGAAGCCAGAAGTGTAGCACAGGTTTGAGATCCCAACACAAAGGAAGCTGAGCTAGCTCAGCTTATAAAGCAAGTTCAAGGCCAACCTAGACTACCTAGTAAGGCCTGTCTCATAGAAAACAGAAGGGGCTGTGGGGAGGGACAAAGGAAGGCATCCTATACAAAACTCATTTGTTCTGGGCTTTCTTGTAAAGGTATTACTGGGCTCTCAGAAAGTGTATGATTATTAGGGATCTGGGTGGGTCCTGTATCCATCTCCTACCCCTGTAGAAAAGTTTGGGTTTCAACTCTGTGCTAGGGTTAGGAGATTCACAACAGACATTCTCCAAATAGAACAGTTAGTGGTAAGCATCCTTCAGGAAATATGGTGTGAATTAACTTCAGCCCTCCTCTGTCTTAACAGAGAAGTTGGCCCCGGCATCTGACTCTGCTGTTAACTTATTTCTGCAGAGAAGATGCCATCTTCCATGGGTGGAATGTGTCTCACATTCTGCCTGTTGTTGGCCTGTCTTACATCACTGTCACAAGCTCCACCAGAGGGTAATGAATGCAGCCATGCTTTCCAGTCAGACAGGCCTTTTCGTCTAGCAGACTCTCTGTGCCTCAGTTTTGGCATTTATAAAATAGGGCAATACTCGGAACACCCTGTTTCATTTGGTTGTGAGGAGGATTTAATAAAATCCAGGTAAAGAAAATTGTATCCCATGGGAATTAAAAACTCATTAAAAACTATGAAGGGCTATGTGGCAGTGAAAGAAAATTCTAGAGTCGTACCGACCAGTGATGGACACACGTTGACTCTCTCTTCTCTAATGGACTAGAGAAATGACACAGCAGGCAACGGCATTTGCCACGAAGCCTCAAAACTTGAGTTCTTCCCCTGGCAGAAGAGAAGAACTGATTCCCACACATTGGCAAGCTGTCCTTTGACTTGTGCATGGGTAATACGAAATGCTTACCCAACCCCACAAAACACACACACACACACACACACACACACACACACAAATAAATCAGAAATAAATACAGTAGAATGATGGTGATGGTGGTGGTGGTGGTGATGATAATTTTGATGGTGGTGGTGGTGATGATAATTTTGATGGTGGTGGTGATGGGGTGATGATGACTCCTGTTAACATGGTTGCTATGAAGATGTAATATATTAAGACAGGCTGGGAATGTTGCTAAACGGTAGTATGTGAGCAGTGACTGCTCTGATTTCAATCCATAGCGCTTCAAGAAAAATAATAATGTAACTGGGCTGCATACAATCTGGCTAACAATAATTGCTCAGTAAATGATAGCTATTATCAGCATTATCAGAAGGATTTGTGGCAACACACAGCACAGCTTAAGCGAGAAGACAATTGGGTTCTTCACTACTTCCCGCTTGGTTGGCTTCTCAGAAACCAGTACGTACCCTGGCTGAAAATGTAAAGAGTCACCAAGAGTTTCCTATTTTTAATATTTATATTGTGTAAAGTATAGCATTTATGAACATAAAACCCCTCCATTGTCTCGTACCTCTTGAAGCAATTGGAACAGCACCGTAAGGGAAGTCTATCAAGCTGTCTGCCTCCCACTGGCAAGACCTTGCTTCAACAACTAAGTGACTGTCTAGGTCACACAGCAAATTAGTGACAGAACTGGGGACAAATGGAAGACTACTGGCTTTGGGTGGAGGCACTCGCAGGACTTCCTCTGCACTCTGTTGATTTGTTCCTGTTTTGATTCAAGAGACATTCACACATACTTTCCCCCTCTTCGGCCACTATGCTAAATAAGTTCTGCTGATCCGAGGATGAATTAAATAGATGCTTGCCCTCTAACCAAAATAATTCAGGAAAACATTCCACCCCATCCCCAGGGAATGCAACAGAAAATGTTTTTAGCCATTATATGACCCTCAGTCTTCCAAAAACTGTACTCACAAGTAGAACAATCAATTAAAAAAAAAATACAATAATTCTTACTTGATGTGTTAGAACGGTGGGTCACGTCAGAACATACCACACTCTAGGCCCAAACAGTTCCATGTGTAAGAGGTTTAATTGAGAGGGAGAAAGGGGGCAGTAGCGTGGAAAGAGAGGAGGGGGAGTGAGAGAGATGGAGGAATGTTCCCCGTGTATATATATGGGTTCTGACATAGTGGCTGCAGGTAAAGGTGGGAGGTGAGCCCAATGGATTCTGGGAATATGGTGGCTGTTGCCCTGGCAACAGGTCTGTGGACCTGCCCATGCATCACCACAGGCTTTGGATGCCTTGATGCTAACATTACTGGATCCATACCTTATAAAATTAAAAAAAAAAAAAAAAAAATTACTAAAGTCATTAAAGTGAAATTTCAAAAGCATGGCTTTTTAACTTGCTGAATTAGTTCTTTTTTCTTTTCTTTCCTTTCTTTCTGTCTTTCTTTCTTTCTTTTTTTTCCTTTTCTTTGTTCAAATTAACTATATTGACAGCAAGGTTGGCCTGTTTGCCAAAAGAAATCTGAGTTTGATGCCAATGTGTATCACACACAAATTTTTTCAAAGCTCTTAAATGCCTTTGAGTCTAGATGCCCTCCGGCTTTGCTTTGACCCCAGCCTCTATGAGAATAATATATAAAACACTGTGGGCTCCAGAATGTTCTGTCCTTAGAAGACATCTCTCTCTCTCTCTCTCTCTCTCTCTCTCTCTCTCTCTCTCTCTCTCT
>JADRCD010196340.1:4860-50139 GCA_019843815.1 Montemys delectorum | reverse complement strand
TCTCTCTCTCTCTCTCTCTCTCTCTCTCTCTCTCTCATTCATTCTTTCTTTCCCTCTTTCTTTTTTCTGGAGACAGAGGTCTTGCTATGACGACTAGCCAGGCCTAGAACTCACGATTCTCCCACATTTGCTTCTCAAGTGCGTGAGACTTGCTTCCCTATTACTCAAAATAACCTCCAAGGTACAGGTCAGCAGGAGAGCGCTTCACTAGTTTGCACCTCAGACAGAACACAACAGAACAGACAACAAAAGCCCTTCCCTTCCCAGTGGACCACTGGAGGAGTTCTTAAAGACCCAGACTGTCTGCCGTACTCCCTCTCCTCTAAGTGTGGACCTGACTCACAGCGGTGATTCGCACGATAGCAGTGGCATCCCCCAGCTCATTCTTTAGCTGCTCGTATGATTTTCCTTCCTAGGAAGAGACAGAAAAAACAGAAGGAGATTTTTTTTGACAACAGGGAACAGGCGTCGGAGGCCTGGTGTGTGTGATCAGGAAAAGCAAAACACGGTAGAACATGAAGCTCTTGAGTATACTCAGGTCCAGTTACTCGTGACCAACATTCTTTGGTGGCAAGAACAAGTAGGTGAGTGGGCGTCAGATGCCTGCTTTCTTGCCACTGGCCTACTGTGACTTTGCACAGACTGTCAGGATTGTGAACATGTGTAGACAGGTATCACAGTTCCTTGCTGCCTCTTGCTGGCACAGCTGGGAACTGACTAGACTCCCTGCCATGGAGACAAAGCCAAGGAGAGGGAAGCAAGGCAAGAATGGGGGCTTGGGGCGGGGGAGTGAGAGCCTGGTTTTACTTGGCTTTGGAATAGCATGTCTCCCCCATGGGTTCTAAGGCTTAGGATAGTCAGAACAGTTTCCTCAGTTTCTATATTTCTTACACTCCAAATGTGAGGGTCCCATGCCAGGAACCAGCCTGTGAAAGTGGGGGGCTCGAAGCCCTGTTTGATGATCAGGATCGGTGTGTCCGGGTCTCGGCCACTGGGATGTGTTACCAAGTACTCCTGGGCAGTCGCGAGGGCTCCCTCCTTCTCTGTGGCATTGGCCTCTGCTCCTATCCACAGGAACACCTGTCCACCGATTTCATATCGTTAGTGTGTCCAGAGGACTAAGTGCTGCTGTGCACTGCTCATCCCCGCAGCCGGTCACAGCCTCGTTCCTGCTCCTAAGAGGAGGGTCCCAGAAGCAACTTGATTTCGTGATTTCAGTTGCTATGCATGTCTTCCAAGTTTCCGCACTCAAACTACAGCTTCCTGAATGAACAGCCTACAAAACACCCCTCATGCTGTCTCGGTGTGCCTCAAACCTCAGAGAAGCCAAATGTAGCCTTTCCTGTCTACATGCCTATCCTATGGGAACGTCTGTTCTTTGTAAACCTGAGCCCTTGGTCAGGTAGAACAGAACTTAGAGTCTGGTCTGTAGCCCTGGATCCAGGGAGTCACTGGACTCACAAGCTGGACCATGGCAGTTGTCATTACCATGCCTCTCTCTGTGTTTACTGATGTAGTCAGCACCCGCTGCTCTTGGCCTATTCTGCTTTCTAGTGTGATGGGTCACACTAGAGTCCACAGCTGTTCTCAGCTGTATCTCTCTCTTGGGTGGATCTTAGCTCTTGTCTTACATCTTTGTGTGTGTGTTTGTTTCTTTGTTTGGTTTGATTTTTTTGAGACAGGGTCTCTCTGTGTAGCCCTGGCTGTCCTGGAACTCACTCTGTAGAGCAGGCTGGCCTTGAACTCAGAAATCTGCCTGCCTCTGCCTCCCAAGTGCTGGGATTAAAGGCGTGCGCCACCACCGCCCCGGCTTTTTTTTTTTTTTTTTTTTTAAACAAGCAATAGCTCCAGGCTATTTTTTTTAAAAAGGTTTATTTATTTATTATATGTAAGTTCACTGTAGCTGTCTTTAGACCCACCAAAAAGGGCATCAGATCTCATTACAGATGGTTGTGAGCCACCATGTGGTTGCTGGGAATTGAACTCAGGACCTTTGGAAGAGCAGTCAGTGCTCTTAACCGCTGAGCCATCTCTCCAGCCCCTGGCCTCAAATTTTATTTGGATCCTCCTGCCTCTGAATGCTGGCTGCTTGGACTCCAGGCATGTGTCAGTACCCTGGCTTAAGGCTGGTTAGGTTAGACATCAGTCTATTCTGACTGTGACATAAAGCTGTCTCTAGCAACCACCGAAGATGTTTGGCTTAGTTGATCCAGCGCTAGCCTGCTTTCATCCCGGGTGCAGATGCCATAGAGAAACAAGCTCAAACTGTGGCGATCTTTGCATGACCCTGAACTTTGTGGCTGTGTCTTACCTGGTCCCAGGTGTCCAGGAGCATCACATCACCTGGGCTCAGGTCATCCTGGGTGAAGTCCGTGACCTCAGTAACAAGGAACCGGCCAGTTTTATTGGAACATTCAAAGAGCCGGACCTGGATGTCCAGGGTTTCTTGCTGCAGCCTGCAGTACAGTCATGTAGAAGGAGAGAGCTGCATAGGAATCATGTTTAGAGTGTGTGTGTGTGTGTGTGTGTGTGTGTGTGTGTGTGTGCGCGCGTGCGTGTGTGTGTGCGCGCGCGCGTGCATGTGTGTCCATATGAGAACAGAAATAGCTTTGGGTGTCTTCTTCAATAGCTCTCCACTGTAGTGTTTTGAGACAGGGTCTCCCAGGGCCTAGATTGTCAGTTTGGCTAGACTAGCCCACCAGCAAGTCTGAAGGATCCTGTTGTCCCCTACTCCCCAGCACAGGGATTACAGGCCTACACTACTATAGCTGGTTTCTGTCTGTCAGGGATGGCGCTCAGGTCTTTGTGTTTGCACAAGGCCTTTGTTGACTAAGCTGTGTCCCCATCCCAGAATGTTTAAAGCTGTGAGGAATCTCAGGATTTGTATGGGCCTCCAGCCAGAGCAGCCAAGAAGCCAGAGCTGACTGCTCACTTACCTTTTGTCATTAGCGTAGGGTGTTTTTCCTCCCAGAAGGTCCCAGAACTCAGGTGGCTCCTGGCCCTCAGCCACAGTGTCCGCATTGCCATCACAGAGAAGCCCAACCAGCTCCTTGGCCATCGCCCGCTCATCCCCACTAGACCCCTGAGCGGTGAGGAGAACACGGCTGTTAGATACACAGGGCACATTGGTAGGCATGCCAGGCTTCCGAAACTGGGGATTGACTCTGTGCTGCAGTGCCCCAGGATAGGGAGGGGGGAGAGGACAGACAGGACATGCAGGCAAAGGATAGGCCTGCTCTGAAACCCACAGCACTCCTACGAAGAAGTCTCCTCACCTGGAATTGTAGCACACAATTTCCCCCGTGCACATGTACAGTAAATGCTCTGCCTCTGTAGCAAGCCCTGTATCCCTAGCATGTAACTTTCATTATTTTTTTGTTTTGCCGTTTTTGTTTTTTGGAGACAGGATTCCTCTGTGAAGCACTGGCTGTCTTGGAACTCATGCTGGTCTCAAACTCAGAGAGCCACCTGTCTCTTCCTCCTGAGTGCTGGGGTTAAAGGTGTGTGTCGCTCTGCTCAGCTTCAGTCTTATTTTTTTAATTACAGTAAAATTGACTTTGTTGGTCTCTACGAGGCTTAAACAGACCTTTGTCCCCACAGTGCAATTACAGTGAAATTTCTTTAGTCCTCCCTGATTCCTACCCCTTTGAAGAAGTCAAATACTGAACTCTTTCTTTTTTTTCTCTTTTCTTTTTTTAAAGATTTATTTATTATTATACATAAATACACTGTAGCTGTCTTCAGACGCACCAGAAGAGGGCGTCAGATGTCATTATGGGTGGTTGTGAGCCACTACGTGGTTTCTGGGATTTGAACTCATGCTGAGCCATCTCACCAGCCCCAATATTGAACTCTTGACATATGCTAAGCTGTGCTCCATTAGGACAGTCCTGCCATTTCTCAACTGTCTTAAGTGGGAGCAGGTCACATCTAGCCTTGAAGACCAGATTCTGTCACTTGTCAAGAGATTCTTGTCACTTGGCTTCTCCGTGTTGTGTGCATGAGTGGCCCTTCCATTTTTTTATTTTTATTTTTTTTCTTTTTGGTTTTTTGAGACAGGGTTTCTCTGTGTAGCCCTGGCTGTCTTGGAACTCACTCTGTAGACCAGGCTGGCCTTGAACTCAGAAATCTGCCTGCTCTGCCTCCCAAGTGCTGGGACTAAAGGCATGCGCCACCACCACCACCTGGCCGGCCCTTCCATTTTTATTGGTGAGTAATATTCCATTGAAGGAATATGTCCATGTTCATCTATTTTCCAGATCGCTTCAAATTTGAGGGGGTTGTGAATAAATGTGCTATGCATATGTGTGTACAAATCTTTGTGTAAGGAAGTTTTTGTTCACTGGTGCTTTTTTAAGATTTCTTTTACTTGTACAAGTGTTCCATTCACATGTAAGTATGTGTAGGTATGCGCCCCAAATGTGTGCAGTGCCTATAGAAGTCAAGGGGAGTGGCAGATCCCCTGGAACAGGATTTACAAAGAGTTGTGAGCCACCATGGAGAAATTGAACCCAGGTCTTCTGCAGGAGGCATCTCTATTGAACCATCTTTCCAGCCCCAGGATTGTGTGTGTGTGTGTGTGTGTGTGTGTGTGTGTACATATGTGTATGTGACTGTACCTATGTGTGTGTGCGCCCTTGCATGCACTGGGGTACAGATAGGAGCTCCCACTTTCAGCCTTTTGTGTTGCTGGGGATTGAACCTGGGTGTTCAATCTTTACTGCCTGGCTGACAGGGCTGAGGGCGGGGCCAGGGCAATCGTGAATCCCAGGGGACCCAGGAGCCCTCTCACCTTGCCATACCACAGGTAGTGCTCCGCCTGAGTCAGCAGCAAAAAGACATCATTGGAGTTGAGAGAGGAAGCTGAGGCTGAGACTTCCACCGCTTTGGTGTTGGACTTGTCGTTCCCGTGGATCTGGAAGAGCCTTACTGGAGGGGCAGGCTCAGCATTTCCCTTCCTGGAAGTCCCACCCTCGAGAGAAGAAAAGCAGAGTCCAGACCTTCATAGTGCCACACAGGCTGGCTGCTGTGAGCGCCAGATGGACTGCATACCATCTTTACTGCTCAGGATCCCCTAGACTGAGGGGAAGGGACCAGGGGGAGGACTTCCCCTGTGCTGGGAGTGAGGACTGGTTGTCTCCCACCACTCATGGACCTTGAGTAATTCTGCAGAGCAGGTGTCACTCCGCCACACACAGGGGGAAACTGAGGTTGGGAAATTGGCTTATACAGGGCAAAAGAAGGACCTGATGTCAGACTTGAAAGACGCCCCATACGTGAGTATCTGCGTTGCCTACCCAGGCTTCTGCCAAGGCTCTGTGGAAGAAGCGGGCCTTAGACTAGGAGAGGGGGTAGTGCAGGCTGGGTAACAGCTACTGCTGTGCAGACCATGTGGTACAGAATGCGAAAGACTGTGAGCACTAGCTAGATAGTGGCTTGAGATTTCCCTGAATGCCTCAGACCAAGTGCTTCCGTTGCCTTAATGTCTAATCTAAGCCTCGCTTATCCTGCACACACATACCCTCACCCTGACCCCAGCCTGTCTGGTAGCTCCGAGCATCCCTGCACAGTTTTGTCTGTAGGTCCTCACCTCGTAGATAACCAGCTTTCCTTTGAAGATGGCCATGAAGTGGCGTGGCTCCTTCCCCATGCTAACCCGGACCTGCACAGGGGCTCCGTCAAACTGCTGATCTACCTCCACTGCCTGGTAGGCAGAGGCAGCCAGCTCATCCCGGGAGGCATGGCGGCCCTGCGGTGGTGAGAAAGGAGTTGAGCCCAGTGTCGGGGAGGCCCCTGGATCCAGTACTGTGCTGAGAGCTTGCGCCTGGCCTACCTGCCAGATGTACAAGATGTAATGGGGCTTCCCGTTCACATCATACGTGTAGAGAACTAGATAGCAGTCTCCCCCATAGAAAAAGCCATGCCACTGGTATTCCACAGGGACCAGCTCCAGGTTCTCAATTCTCCAGACCTGGGCACAAGAGGAGACATACTTCCTCAGAGAGGGTCATCCTGTTCAGGGAATTCCACCAGAAGGGAACTGAACCCACCCCAAGTGGGGATGAAGCGCTAACATCCGTCCCTTCCTGGGTCCTCTGTGCCCTGGAGGACCATCACATTTGCAAGACTTGAATCCTGAGAACTGTCCCAGGTCACATGGGTCCAGAGCCTCCCCAGCCTAGGTCTTCACAGACAACTTGAACATATCTTCCAGGTGATAGACCATTGGGGAAAGTGTCTCTTACTTTCCTGAAGCATTGTGGGTAAGCAGCCAGCTCCACACTTCTTGGACAGTACGGGAAGGTGGAGTAGGGAAAGAAGCGTACAGAACGGGCTGCCCTCCTCTGCGGCAGGGACACCCCGAAGGCCGAGTGCCACCCTCCCCGGACTCACCTCAACCTTGCCACTGCCATCATCCACCATTCTCTCCTGCGCAGCCACTTCTGGCTTAGTGTGTAGCAGAGTCACATCGAACTTGTCTTGGAAGACTTTAGCTGCAGAGAAAGAGGTGGGAAAAGCCAGGTGAGCAGACATTCCAGTCTCTTTCTAGGGTCCCAGCAGAAGGAGACACTCGTAACAAAATCTCACCAATTTTCCCAATGCTGAATGTTTTCCCCAAGCCGGAGGTCTGGTCCTTCACCAACCATTTCTGGAACAACTGTTTGAACATGGCTGACTCTGCGCCATCATTGACGGTCTCCACGTTGGTGCTACTCGGATATCCCTTCATCTTGATGAAATCCTGCAGTCCCCACACCCCGCACACACACACAAAAGCGTATCAGCCAGCCAGGGTACGTACTGAGTGTTTGCTCATCTGGTACCTCACTATCTGGAATCAAGTGGGATTCTCGCCTCTCTGACCCTGGGAATAATAGTCAATTTCTGCCTCTCTCCCAAGGTTCCAAAACATACGAACATTTTGGTATCTCTTCATTAGTCCGTCACTATTACCATCATTTGGGTTGGTTTTGCAGGACCTTCTGTGCTCCTCTACTGACTGGATCAGAGTTATTTGCTCACTTGTTCCTTTTAAGCACATCACGTGCTGGGTCTGCAGAATTTAGTAAATGCCCTTTGAGGACTGGGCCCTAATCTGGGCATGCAACAGCCTACACTAGCAGCAGCACCTTCGGAAAGCAGGCTCTGTGTGCCAAGTGTGGTTCTGAGCTCTTCATGAATCAGTTTTATCTTACAGTGGTTCTGGGAGGCAGGGACCATCCCTGTTAGATATTGGAAAACTGAAGCTCAGAAGTGCTCAGTGGCCTTGCCCAGGACACTCAGCTGGAAAAGGTAAAACCTACATTTGTATTCTAGGCAGTCTGTTTACTTTGAAGTTCATATATGCCACTGTGCTCAAGTAAGTGCCTGACGTGTTTGGGCACATGTCTATAGTGATAATGGCAGAATAGTCAGTCAGCTTCATACATCTCCAGCTCCTACCAGGGCTTTGGACATGGCTGCCTGTTTCTCAACCTTGGTGGCTCCTTTGCCTTTCCACACGTAGATCTTGGTGCCACTTTGGTCCAGGATGTAGCAGTCCTGAATCAGTTAGGGGAAGTACGGTTACTCAAACTCAAGATGGAGAGGGCTTTGCCCAGGGCATGCCTACAAAGTTACTTCTGGATTCTTCAAGCAGAGCCCCCTCCAGTGTACTTACATCGTGGTTCAGTAGGTCCTGGACCAGGGGCCTTGTTGCTATCTCTGTGACTGACAGCTGCCCAGCTGTGTCTGAGACACTGGTGAAGGAGAGAGATTTAGCCTGTGCCTTCATTTTGTGAAGTATCCCACAGCTAAAGTGAGGTTTCAGGACAGAGTGGACTCTTTGAGATAGACAGAGCTTGAATACAGAGTGGGAGATGCATCTTGTTCTCCAGAGGCTGGAGACTGTGGGTCTCGTTCCCAAACTATCCCATTCACATCCCTAGGTATGGATACACCAGAAAGGTTGCACCTTCAGGCCAGGAGACTTTTAAACAAGAACGGAGGATAGCTGCCTCTCTGAGAGGGGCTGTTTCTGAGCTCCTTGTAGGAGCTACATTTAAAAAGGATGAACCAAAAGAAGGCAGATGTCTCTACCCAAGCTGAGTGCCTGCTGTCCTAGAGGACACCTCCCCCCCCCACCGAGCCTCCAGCCCACAGCCAAGCTAAAACACTCACTGATATAACATGATATTTGATTTCTGCTGCTGATCCACGATCTCATCAGGAACTGCAGGCTTGATAATGGAGCGTCGGCCAAGGGTATCCTGGAGGACTGTCATCAGGCCTTGGCTGGCCGCCTCTTTGTCTCCCTCAATCACCCCGATTTCAGCACGGCCCCCTCGCTCCCTATCCCGAATGTCCTTTGCCAGAAGCATAGCCTGCCAGAGAAGCCAAAGGAGGCACTCAGCTCAGCTGGTGTCCTTTCCTTCCCCACGGCTTCCGTTTCCGTGGGAGCCACCAGGATTACAGACAAAGTCCTCTGATGCTGAGGAGTGAGACAAACCCTTGGCCTGTCTGCAAGGCAGAGTCTAGGCTAAGGCAGAAGTCCCTCTGGACTCTTGGGGGTCAGCAAGCACAGAAGGCAAAGGAAGAAGGCACCCAAGAAGGGGAACACAGCTTGATGCTAGGCCTGGAGAGGAGGAGGAGGAAGAGGAGGAGGAGGAGGAGGAGAAGGAGAAGGAGAAGGAAGAGGAACTAGACCTTGAGACGTTCCCCACTGTTGCTCTCTGGGCCATTCCACTGGATGATGACCATCCCAAGGTCCAGCAAGAAGACATCACCTCTGTTAAAGCTGTCCCAGCTCATTTCCACCTGCACATGAGTGGTCGGAGTGGTTTGGGGCGGTCTTAGGCAGCAGGGCAGGAGCCCCGAGCCTGGGACAGTCACATCTAGGACTTACCTCAGCGGCTCGGATGTTTCTTTTCCCCTTTACGTGGAGCAGCCTCTTCACATCATAGGTGTTGGTCTCCACGTGCTTCATCCCAGAGGCCACACCCCCCTTTTTATAACTGAGGGGACATTGATCCAGTTATTTGTGGTGTGCCTGCTACAGGGCTAGGTTCTGGGAACACTACTGAGAATTCCAGTAGTAACACAGACCTCTGCCCATGTCACTTATAATAACAAATGAGCAAAGTAAACAGATACTGCGCCTGCTGCCCCAAGGGTGGGTCTGTGACTAGGGGCCTGGGCAGGCTGTCCTGAAGGGACATTTGAGCCAAGATTTTATGAGAAGTCCGAAGGGCGGGAAGAGTCCTGTGGCAGGCAGAGGGAAGCTCTTAGGTTGGGGTTGCAGGTGGTGCCACGGCCAGCCCTCACGTTAGGTATTTACATATTCCAGAGCTTACGAGTGACCTCCCAGACCTCCTGCCTCATCTTATTCTGGCAGTCTCATGTCCCTCCTTCATTCCAGGAAAGTGTGTCCCGTCACCCGTGTGCTTTCATAAATAGAGGTCGGCATTCTGTTCTAGACCTGGTCTGTGTCTTTGTTCATGTGTGCTAGGTGAGGCTTGCCGCTAACACTCGTCTTTCTGTGACAGACACCTACGTTGACCACAGCCTCCTCCCACCACTAACGCAGTCGGGAACACCCTGGATCATGGGTCCTAAGAGGCCTGGATGTGTAAGGGGTTGTTCTGAGATGGGGTTCACAATTTATAGTCCCAGTACGCTCCAGAATGCAGGGCTGACCCTCACCCCCCTCGTGTGGCTCCTCGAAAGCTGCCCAGCCCTCGGCCCCACCCGGCCCTGATTTGCACTGCTCGGGATGGGCTCAGGTGATGGCTTGGCTTTGCTTTGCATCTCTCAGGTCACTTCAAAGGCTGACCCTTTAGTTTCCTTTTCTGGAAACTGTTATCTGTGCGTGGCTACTCACATGATGCCCTGCTTGAAGTAGCCACGGAAGGTGTCAGACTCGTGGTACTGAACCTCACGGTGCTGCACAGGGCTGCCTCCCAGGTAGTCATCCAGCTGTGTGGTATAAATGGCCGCGCAGCTCTGCTCATCCTGGGAGGAGTCCTTCCCGATCCAAAAGTGGATGTTCTGGGAGAGAAGGCTGCCCACTCTCCGGGTCTAGGATAGCCAGAGGGGCAAGGTCAGGTCTAAGCTCACCTCTGCTATCCTGCTGACTTCTCGAGTGTGGGAAGGCTTCAGCGTGCCCTGTCCTACTGGGCTGCAGGGCCAGGCCCCTTCACACAAGTAGCCCTTCCTTCTCTGTACCAGCACCGGCGCCGGCACAGCCGGTTTACAGGCCCGCTGAAGCCCTGCTATCCCCCGCTTCCTTCCTACATTTGGGGAAGCTGACCTCTGGCTGTTCCTAAAGTAGGGACCTTTCCCCATTTGGATTTCAGACTCCATCTGAAGAGCCTCTGTGCTCACAGAACTGCATACCTGCCGGTCAGTGGTGGCGCACGCCTTTAATCCCAGCACTTGGGCGGCAGAGGCAGGCGGATTTCTGAGTTCAAGGCCAACCTGGTCTACAGAGTGAGTTCCAGGACAGCCGGGGCTACACAGAGAAACCTTGTCTTGAAAAACAAAACAAAACAAAACAAAACAAACAAACAAACAAAAAACAAAACCAGAACTGCATGGCTGTCAGCACCGTCCGTGTGATATTACTCCTCCAGTAGGACAAGCAAAAGGTTTGAGTTCATTTTAAACAGGTTATTATCGTATAGCCCAAGCCAGTCAAACTTGTTAAGGCAGGCCTCGAACTCCTAATCTCCCTAGTTTTACCTCTCAAGTGTTGGAATCATGGGTATGTGCCATTAGGCTCCATTCTTTTGGTTTTTGGAGACAATGTTTGCCTGTAGCCCAGGCTAGTCAGGGATTTAGCATGTAGCCCAGGCTGACCTTGAAGTTGATCTTGCTGAGTGCTATGACTGATATACCATCTATCCTGTCAACTTGTCCACCCCAGGCTGGGGTTATCTGGGGGGAAGAACATGGATTAAGAAAAATGCCTCCGTCAGGTGGCCCGTGGGCACATCCATGGCTGACGGGGGAGGGCTCAGCCCACTGTGGGTGGTGCCAGCCCTGAGCAGGTGGTCTGGGGTCTATTTTAAAAAGCCTCAGGAAGCAAGCCAGTAAGCAGCATTGCTCTGTGGTTTCTGTTTCAGGTCCTGCCTCCAGGTTCCTGCCTTGAGCTCCTGGCTTGGCTTTCCTCGGCAGCTTAAGGTGAAGTAAACCCTTTCTCTCCCAGACTGCTTTGGCTCAGGGCATCCGTCACAGCAATAGAAGCTATCATACCTAAGGCACAGTGAGCACTGTGTGGCCAAAGTCAGGCGGCATGTTTGGCTTTCTGAACACTTTAGTGTGTGGCTGGGACCCTGGTGTGTGTGTGTGTGTGTGTGTGTGTGTGTGTGTGTGTGTGTGTATACACAGCTTACATCCAGAAGGAGGGTTGGACTGAGGGCCCCACACCCACTGTCTGACACATGCACAATCACAACCCAAGCCTGAGGAAGAGTCTAGACAGACACCAGGAACCCCACTCCTCTCACCATCTAGCTGGGGAGAACATGGGTGGAGGCCATCGCTCACCGAGAGGATGATGTAGCAGTCTCCCTCATAGAAGTTGCCATGAGCACTCAGGGGCACCAGCACCAGCTCCATTTTCTAAAAGAATTAGCAGAGTTCTAAAAGGAGCAGCTGTGTACCTTGCCCCTACCTTCTCCACAGCCCCATTCTCATCACCGGCACGGGCGGCAGAGGAGCCATCTTCCTGTCTTTACAGGCAGGCTGTGACACAGGACAAGGACCACTGTTCTAGCTTCTGGGAGCACTCTCTGGGAGTACTCTGGGTCTGAATATTCTGGTGTCCTTCCCCATAGCCTCCCCTTGGTCTCCTCTGCAGTCCCCTGGGGAGGCTTGTGAGCCCCCAAAGCCCACAGCAGGGGAAAGAGTTGGGTGTAACTACCAAGTAACCCTCATCTGAGCTTTGTGGACTGTCCACAGTCCAGACAGCATGCCCAACCCTCTGCTCATGACTGCCTAGAACCACCAGGCTGTCCTACAGGAGAGGAGGCAGACAGCAGAGAGAATGCCAGCGCCGTGTGGTGCTCCGGGCTGAGGGTCCCTCAGTCAGAGTCTGGGTTGTGGGGTCCTGGTTTCCTCATCCCAGGAGGGCTGTTCACACGGCCTCTGATACAAAAGACACTTTCGCCATCCAAGTGAAGCAAACCCATAGCCATCTTGTGTATGTTCTATGTAAAACCTGGATGTTAGGTGTGAGAAGATTAAATGCATTTCGTGTGTCCAGGTTGGTGCCTGTTCATTCCTTTTTTCTTATTTATTGTATGCCACACTATACACGTGACGGACAGAGAAACTCGGAGTTGGTTCCCTTCTTGCACTGTGCGGGCCCCAGGACTTGCACTCAGTCACCAGGCTTGGCTGCACCCACCCATCTCCATTTGGCCAGCCCTTCCTATTCATTCTGAAGCAAGTGAGGAGCCTGGCACCAGGAGTAGACTTGGATTCTCTCAAGCCTTGAGAGCTTTTGGCTCATGCTTTGGAACTGGTGGGGTGAAGGGAGATGTTACAAGTGAGAGTCAGGCTGCAGCAACTGACAAGGTAGAGGTAGGCATATCCTTGTATCTGGTAGGTGCACGCAGACCAGGGCGCAGAGCCACCCTGGGAGACCAAGGCCACAGGATATAGAGACAAGCAGTGCCCATCTGAACAGCATGCCCCACCCCAAAGCTGGTAGGAGCCAGACATGTTCTAACCTGTAGCCAAGAGTCTTCAGGTAAGACTCTTTCTTAACTTGTCTTTGGGAGTGTAGACTCACCAATCAGATGCCCAGACAAAGGACAAGCTTGGTTCTGCTAGGGGACCTGCACTGAGTCACTGGGAGAATCAAGGTTGGGGAAGCTGCCCTCTGATGCTAACCTTCCATAGCCACAGGTTCAAATCCCAATGGTCAGGGTGGGTGTGGCTCCCATTTGCTCACCTCAATTCTCCATGTGATGATCCCAGGGTCATTGCTCACAGCCCTGAAGGCACTGCTCAGAGACATAGTGTCTGCCTTCCTGGAACTGAAATATCACAAAGCCAGGGGTGACACTCCTCACAGTGAACAGGGAGCCATTGCCTCTCCTTAAACACTTCCCCACCTCATCAGCCATCATGCCATATGCCCATTTGGCATGTCACCATACCGCCATCACACCATTTCACCAGTCCAAGTTCACAGCTGTGTTTCGAGCTGGGCTGTCCCTGCTCGAAAGGTTTGCTTTCTACCTGCCGCCGCCGTGGTTAAGAGCTCTGGTTCATAGTGATGATACCTTTCCTTCACATATACATGCGTGCTAGTGTGTTAAATTCTGTGAAGCTGGAGTTGCAGGCAATCATGAGTCATCAGATGGAGGTGCTGGGAATTGGAATTCCCAGCGTGTGCCACTCTCCACAGGGGGGATGGGCAACACATGCTCCTGAGCATGACAGTGTCACACCCATGTTGACCCACTGCCCACAGTGGCTCATTTTCAGGAAGTGGCCATCTTCCTGTCCTCTGTGGTACAGATGAGGCTGAGAGAGATAGTAGACATGCTAGCATGGGCCCCATAGCTGAGCCTTTTGGTTTTACTTCATTTTACTTTTTTCAAGAAAGGGTCTCTGAGACCCTGGCCATGATGGAACTCACTCTGTAGACCTAGCTGGCCTCAAACTCAAGAGATCCTCCTGCCTCTGCCTCCCAAGTGCTAGGACTAAAGGCATGTGGCACCACTGCCCAGCCCCCTCAACTCTTGAACTTCTCTTCCTAGATGCCTGGCAAGACCTTGTCACCCCTGACTGCTCTCAGCTATCATTTTTAATTTTGCAAATCGTCCTAGAACAGTAACAACCCTTTATCACGACTAATACATTAGCTGGTCTTGCAAAAGAAAGGGGAAAGTACAATGCCTGTGCCTAGGACAAAGAGCTGAGGGTGCCAGAAGGGAAAGTGGGTGTGGCCTCTTTGCCTGGCCCACACAGACCCCAGCTTCTCTGGAAGGCTTGTCCTCAGTGAGCTTAGAGGGTCTTAGCACTCACAGAGATGATTAAGGCAGGGAGGGAAGAGGGAAGTGGTAAGATGGCCATGGGGACCTCAGCCGTCCTCACTTGGCTGGGGTAAACACACAGGTTACCCAGTAGCTCTGCCTCCTCTCAAGTTGTACCCTCTGGGAGACTGCACTCTCACGGTATGCCAAGTGATCGATCGCTAGGTTGGTTTCTCCTAAGACTCAAAGCCAAGGATGGGATGGATGGATTTATGAGAGATTAAAAGACAAAATCGCCCGGGGGACATTGTATGGATGTTTGATAAGTTGGTGATATACGGGGCTTGTTAAGTGTGGCATATCCACTGATGGTGGATGATTTTCGTCCCGGCACGGCCCCACCCCTAAAAAAAAAAAAAAGGAGTCTGACTCCATCGACCATTCTTTTCTTGAGCCTTAATGGATAAAACCAGGTTTGGACCATTTCAACTGAAGAGCCAGGTCCCTTTGTGTGCTGCCGGCAGTAGCAGAGCCACAGTGCGGAACTGCCAAGGTTTGAGTCTTTAATTTGATAACTCGTGCTGCCCCACCCTGCACAGCCCAGAACCACCAGGAAATATTCAGCTTTCCTTCAGGCTGAATTTTCTCACTTTTAAGCATGACCCACTCAGGAAAGGGGACCAGAGCCTAACCAGCCACATTAGCATGGTGAATCTGAGCCCCCGGTGCAGTCCATGTCCCCCATGGAGCTTCAGAATCCAGGAGCCGATTAGAGACCCAAGATTCAGGAAATGCCACACCCAGAAAGCCCAGTTCCATGTACCCACATCAAAGTCCCCCAAAGCTGTTTGTCGTCCCAAGCCCTAACCATCAGCACTTTGGAGTCCTGAGGGCTGAAAAGATCACAGGCACAGGGTATGGGTTAGGGATTCCAGGTTATAAATGAGCCACTAGCTTGTACCCTACTGGGGTTTAAACTTCTCTTGCCCTACAGTGGAACAGATGAGAGGGGTCTTGTTGCCCCAAATCCCTGAGCTTCAAGAATGTGCCCAACTTAAATTCAGTGGGCCCTACAGGTTCTCAGTGTGAAGTTTGGAAAGCTGGTCATGAGCCCCTGGCTCAATCTTTCCAAAGCTTCATCCCAAAAGACAAAAGCCAGGGAAGGCGTGACTCCAGTCCCTTCTTCACCTTTGGCCTCATCCATGCTCAGCATTTGGCTGACAAGGATACCGAGAGTAGACCTACCTGACCCTCTGCCCTCCGTATCCCAGCAGGTGAAGTACTGATGAGCTATCCCAAAGCAGGCGGTGTCAGGTCCCGCAGCCTGTTTCAGCAATGGCCGCACAGCACACAGACACTGGGTTATATTTGCTTGTGTTTGCATCATAACCACATTTTCCTAGCTCTGGCCAATCACAGCCAACCTAGCCCTAGGCTCGACTTATTCAAACCAGAGAGGAAAGCTTTATCTGCTCCTATTCAAAACAGCAAAAACAAGAAGAGCAGACTTCTAAAGGCTTCTTTTAACTCCAGCTCCACACCCTGGTCTATTGATTTTTTTAAAAGCGCACTGCCCATCAATAATTCAGTGAGGGAGGATATGAATTTGCCATATTGTAGATATGAATGTATTATGCTGATGACAGGAGACTGGCTAGTGCTATCCTAGTGTGTGCCTAGGCGTTCAGTGCCGTGAGATGATGACTCTGGGCGATTCTGTGGTGTCAGGAAAGCTCTTGTTGCTTGGAATCTGTCATCCTACTATGTGCCTGGAAACCATGCTGGGCCCTGGATCTCATGGCTCCTGTCTGGCAGCATCAAGAGCACATGCAGGAGCCTCTAACTCCCTTAGGGCTTCAGTCTCTACCAGCAGTCAATATCACAGCAAACCTGGGCCAGAGAGGAGCTAATGCAGTCCAACCTCTGTAACCTTGATCAGAATCCTAGTGTTTGTTCTGCTGGGTGCTATAATTTCATGACCAAAGAGGTCACACAGGAAGAACAGTATCCACCAAGTGTCGGATCAGTGGAAGGGAAAGAAGGCAGCTCCCACTCCTGCATAGGTTTTTAAACCAGCCTTTATTAACAATTGTAATACAAATATTCCAAAAATATAAACAGACTCTTAATGGCATCCTACAGTTCAAGTTTTTGAATACAACAAATGGATCAAATCATGAAGCAAGGTGGTCAAGGATCCCATAGCCCGGTCACAGTGGGAAGCAGACCCCTCCCCTCCCCTGCAAATGGCATCTTGGAAAGGCAGACTGGGGTAATCACAGGCAAGGAGAATCACCAGCTTACGAAACAGGCGGTTCTGGAAGCTGAGCCTGCACTCAAGGATGGGGCGGCTGGCCTGACCTGTGACCTCTTCTCCCCGGAATATGGATTTACTAATGATGTTCTCTAGGAAGAGGAACTAGGGATACAGCCTAGCTGGGAGTGCGCGCCTAACACGCATGAAGCCCTGGGCTGTCCCCAGCACCTCACAGGCCAGCAAGGCCATCAATACCTGTAACCCCAGCACCCAGGAGGTGAAGGCAGATCAGTTCAAGATCATTCTTGGCCAAAGAGGAGTTCAAGCCCCTGCTTGGGATTCATGAAACCCTGTGTGTGTATGTGTGTAGGGAGAACTAAGCTATTTAAACAAAAGGAGCTGAAGAGTAGCCATAGTTAAGTAGCCCAAAGGGGAAACAGCACAGGGTTCTCACACTTAGCCAGGCTGGCATACTGGGTGCAGGACAGCACGGGTGGGCTGCACTACCCAGAGGCCTCTGAACAGGGCAGGCATGAACCTGCAGGGTGGGCTGCACTACCCAGAGGCCTCTGGACAAGGCATGGACCTGCAGGGACCAGTTTTCTGGGAATGGTTGCTGTGAGGGTCCCATGCTTTAGTAAAAAGCTTTGCTGGGCCACTGTTAACAGAGGGGTAATACAACGACACAAAAATCTTTGGGAGGCAGGAGGGAGTGAGACAGATCCCTGGTTAAATGAAGGCAAATTCACTCAACTTCTTTAATTAGGGACCCATGGGCCTCTGGTGTCCCCTCTACAATGTGCAGAGTGGAAACCTTTACCTGGCCCTTTATCAAACTGGTCCTGTGTCCAAAGCTCCCCCTATAAGAGGGACAGGAACATCAGGCTTTTGATGAGAAGCCCAATCAGACACACACTGTGTCCCTGAAGAGGCACCTTGAAGAGCTGAACCTGGTATGGGGGCAGATTCCTGGCTTAGCTTTGAGTGGCTGCTAATACCTGGTCCGGTGTCTACTGACCCTTGAAGACCAGTCTGCACCGGGGTGGGCTGGTGGCAGTGGAGTGACAGGCTTCAGCAGGCGCTGGCTCCTCTCCTCCCCAGGATCACCTGCTCCTAAAACATGGAACTAGCACAGGGATAGCAAGGTCTATCATACAGCTGACTCCAGGCCATGATGATAAACCCTGGTTGGTTTTGGGAAGAGAGGAGCTGGGATGCAGTCTCTGTAGCAGACTGCAGGTGGCAGACAGGCCTGGAGGGCTGGGGCTTCACAGAGGAGCAGCAGCAGAGGCTCCCAGGAGGCCAGAAAGGGAGCTTAAAATCCAACCAACTCTTATTGCTTAGTCAGGACCAGCCCTCAGAGTAGCTTGGGAGAAGACCTCCTGCAGTGCTGGGCTGCCAGAGAGACCAGGGCCTGGGCCTGAAGCCGCAGACAAGCTCCCTGGTTCCTGGCTAGCACCTGGAGCTCTCAGCTCACCTTGGGAGGCCCTTACAGACACCAGCGAATGATGCTGGGAAAATGGCATATCTTTGTCACAGAACTGAAACACAAGGCTCCGCAGCCTTGGGCCAAGGAAGAACTCTGCATGACACTGGAGGAACGCCAGCCAGCTTCTACTCAGAACACCAAGCTCCACCACCAGGCGCTCTCAAACCCGAGGCAGGACCTAGTGTGTGGAAACTAGAAAATATTGTGACTCCCGAGTGGGAGGTGACCACACCTGCACCAACCCACAAATGCTGACCTGCCTCCGAGGGAAGCAGAGATGGGGGAGGACCTCCCACCCACCTCAGAGGAGGGAGGAGAATCCCACCCAAGCCTGGGCAGGACTCAGTTAAGGCAGTGATACTGAGGTGGAGGCTCCTCAGGGGCCCCTGTGTTCCCAACGACAGCCACACTTCCTGTTAGTTTTCCACTCTGGGGAAACTTCCACTCCGTGACTGCCTTTTAAAGCATTAGGATTGAGAGCTCAGAGACGCCCGGAGCACAGGGCTGTGAGGACCTCACTCCATCCTATGACCAGAAGCAGGAGGCATTTGGCAAATCGAGTAACAGCAACACCTACAACCTGGGAAAGTCCTTCTCCCAAGGCCCTGGAGAGGAAGAGAAACAGCCAAGAAGGATAAAGGCCAGAACAGGCAAGAGTTAGCCAGGGCAGGACACTGGGGAAGGAAGACACCAAGGGAGAGCCCAGCCCTCCCAGCCTTTGGAGCTAATGTCCTTGCACCAGCTAGCACAGAATCCCTGAAGAGCACTTTTGAGATCTACAAGCAAGGAGACAGACATCTTGAATTGAAGATTTGCATTTTCCCTGTACCCCAGCACTTTCCCAGGACTGTAGCTCGGACGGATACAAACCACTCCATGTTTAGAAAGAGAATTTTAAGAGTTAAAAGAACAGAAATCAGCTATCTGTCCTCCTCCAGGGCAGAGAGAAGCCCTCCTTTCCCATGGGAGTAGGACTATGGCTTGGGAGTGAGAAGGCTGGCCTGGCACTGGAGCCTGGGGGCACAGAAGCGCCCATGGCAGGCATTCTGCTGGAGCCAGGTGAAGCCCTGTAGGACACAGGACCTGGTGGGTCTGCGAACATGCTCTCTCTCATGTTCCCAAACATGTCTGCAGCTGCTGGCTAGGTTTCTGTTTTCTGAAAGGCGTGTGTCTGGGCATCGGAAGGCAGCCTCTGGCCTCCCCTTCCTCCTGGCTCAGGTCTTGTGCTGCTGAGGGAAGGCCATTGTTTGGCAGGGAGCCTACAAGAGTTTTCATGGCTGAAAGCTCAGTAGCTCACAGGACAGCAGGAAAGGAGACAAATGACTTGGGTTGAGTCTTGATCTTTCAGCTTCTCCCCCTACTGGACAACTGGGTACCCTGGACCATAGTTTACCAGATGGGCACGTGCACACACACACACATGTGCACATGCACACACGCACAACCACACACCTGGGAACCAAGCACAGGGTGCACAGAGCTCTGGGTCTGATTTCCTGCTCTGCATGTGACCTGCCCTACAGCTTTTTGTCCCGCACGCCCTGGCTACTTGCAGACCCTGTCAGTCAGGCTGATCACAAAGGCACAGTGTAGCAAAGTCCCCTGTTGGGAATGGCCGTTTCTTGGAGCAGGAAGGCTAAGGGGCCCGCAGCTGCCCGAGGCTGGTGTAGACGTCATCCGCTCCACTCAGCTCCTCGAAGACTGGTATCAGGTTCAGCAACTCTGTATCTGCCATGTCATCAAACCAGGACTGCACAGGCACCTGGGGCAGGACAAAGTGACATTGCCTGACTTCTCCTCCTTCCTTTCCAGGGCCACACGGGTAGTGGACACCTCTGATAAAGCCCACAGGCCCAGCCTGTAGCCACCCCGTCCCTGGTGCGCAGCACTACTCTAGCACTCACTGCGTTTTCTGGGTGGAAGATGTAAGAAGCAGGAGAGTTGTCCAGGATGACGGTTTTCCTCAGGTCCCTTCCCAGGCGGCTGAGGTCCTTCACATAGCAGCCCTGGTGGAACACACAAGACTCCCGGAACAGGCGGGCCCGGAACACCCCACAGCGGTCCAGGAGATCTGTCACAGGGTCAGCATACTGGAAGAAAAAGAGAAGCTTTCGCTTAGGTGCGGTGCTGGGTCCCCGGTGGCTGCCACGTTGTCTCCTGCTCCTTCCTCCCCTCCTGCAATCAGGTACCTTGGCCAAGCTGGCAGTGAAGAGAACACATTCAAAGAGCTCCCCCATTCGTCTCAGGAACTCATCAACGTAGGGCCTCTTGAGTACATATACCTGGGGAAACAGAGTGGGTTGCTGGAGGAACCCATGAGGCCATGGACACAGTACTACCCCTGCCCACTGACAGAAAAACAAGCAGGCCTAGATGCCTATGTCAAGACCCTGGGACCTCAGCCCCACCATGGACAGCTCCACCAGGCATCTGCTGCCTCAAGAGGCCCAATCCTAACCTGCCAGGAAGGAAAGCACACTACGTGCCAGGAGCCATCTTCATCGGAGTAGACCATCAGCTGCCTCCAGAAACAAGTAATCAAGAATAGGCCTCACAGATGGAAACAGCCTATCCTGGATTACTTGAATCCAGCCACAGCCTCCGCAGTAGCTTTCTGTATTGGATTCCAGCAGGACAGCCTATGTAGATCCCCATCTGGCAAGAACCCCTCAATCACATACCCTCACAGGGTTTCTGTGGACACCACCACCTTTGAGGACTTGCTTGCTCGATCTTAAAGGTTCTTTCAACTAACTCGCCACCCAGTCTATGATCTCCTGCTTCCTTCTTACTTCACCTGCACAAGTGTTCCTTAGGCCTACTTCCTTAAAGCAGCACAGGTGTACCCAGTTTAGCAGCAGAGCCCTCCATGCAGCTGCAAACTGCTCTATCTATCAAGCAGCCTGCCACCCCTTCAGCCTCACACACAAGCCCCTTCGAACTCAACAGTTCCTCACAGAGCATAGCTCTCCTCCCAGTCTTTCCTCTGATCCACATGGCAGGCAGCCCTCTAAATCAGGCCACTTCTGCCTATGCCAGGGCCCCACACATTCTGCACATTTCTATTTCCTCAACTAGACTGCAGGGGATGATGGGTGGAGCAAAAAGCCACAGCTTCAAGGCTCTGTACAGAAAGTCTGTAAAGGGGCAGGGGCTATGAAGACAAATCCAGGAAAGCTGAACTTTGCCAGTCTGTGAAAACAGGTATCATGCCTGCTAGGATGTCTGCACTGCTGTTCCTGACCCTCAGGCAGACCAGCATGCCTCTGGGCACACGGTCTTTCACCAATGCCACTTGGGCCTTCCTTAACCCCAGGCAGCAAGGTGCGCATGGCCAGAGCCTGGGCTCTTCCACTTTGACAGACAGATGCATACAGAGCACTTACAGAAGCCAGTGTAAAAACCCAAAGGACAGGAGGTCAGAAAAGAGTCACAGGTGGGGCCTGGGCCAGGGAAGACATAATTTGGTAGCTCTTCACCAGAGGGCACAGGGGGCCTGTAGGCAGAAACACTCCTACCAAGGGATTAAGAAATGGAGCAAACCTCACAGCCCTGTTTAGTTGGCAGGGATGGCGTCTAAGAATGGACAGTATGGGCTGGAGAGCACATGCTCTTCCAGAGGACCTGGGTTCAATTCCCAGCACCACTGGCAGCTCACAACTCTAATTCCAGTTCCAGGAACACACCCAGGCAAAACACCAATGCACATTTTTAAAAAGCCAAAATGATGGCTAAGATTATTTTATGAAAATGTCAACAGGCTGCACATCGTGGTGCATGCCTTTAACTCCCGCATCCTGGAGGGAACGGCAGGCGGCCCTCTGTGAGATTCAAGTCAGCCAGAATTAAATAAAGAGACCCTATATTGGGCTAGAGAGATGGCTCAGCGGTTAAGAGCACATGCTCTTCCAGAGGTCCCAAGTTCAATTCCTAACACCCACATGGTGGCTCACAAGCATCTGTAATGGGACCTGATGCCCTCTTCTGGGGTGTCTGAAGACAGCAATGGTGTACTCATATAAATAAGTAATTCTTAAAAAATACTGAGAGAGAGAGAGAGAGAGAGACAGACAGACAGAGACAGACAGACACCCCATCTTAAATAAAAGCCAAGAGCTCTTACCAACAGTCTGAGTACACAGAGAGAAGGGAGTATCAGCTAGAGGGAGATATGGATGATATGCAGACAAACCACCAACAAGGCTGGGTGTGGGCTGGCAGACAGCTCACCTGGTGCGTGGTCCCCTCAATCTCTACAGGCACTATGAAGTCAGCATTGTTGATGGGCTAGAAGGCGGAAGTGGACAGCATCAGCAGACAGGAACCCCTACCCACTGGAGACAGCTGCTAAGCAGCTCTTAGCTGGCACAGGGCAAAGTACCACATCTCTTCAGGCTTCCCTTCTCCTTCATCCACCCATACATCCTACCCACCAAATTCTACCTGAGGTAAGTTTTAGGACTTTTATTTTGAGATAGAGTCTTGCTACATAATCTGGGCTAGTCTTCAATTCATGTTTTCATGAGCTATGGACACTCAGGCATGCATGCCTAGCTTTTTCAAGACTGGCTCTTTCTGTGCAACTCAGGTTTTCTGGAACTTGTGATTTCCCTGCCTCAGTTTCCCAAGCACTAGGACTGTAGAAGTTCCTTCTGCACCCTACTTAAGGTTTTCTTGAGTTAACAAACACACCAGTCAGGAAGACCAGATATGCCGAAGCAGACTTGTCTCATTTTCCATGGTAAGGCATTTAGGCAGTTATCTGTGGTGGTGGTGGTGCTGCGTGCGTGCCTGCTCCAACACGCGTGTGCCTTAACCTCTTCAGTTTGGCCTCTGGATATCTGTGACTCCAGGGTGGCCTGGCTCTGTCCCTCTGTCATTTTCATATTCATCTGCTCACCTTACTGGCCCTAGAGAAGGGTGCCACACTGACTTACCTTAAAGGAACTATGCACAAGGGTCTCATCCAGGTCAATGACCACGCAGATCCTTCCTTGATCTTGCTCTGTCACCTCTGGGAGCAGGCAGGTCCCAGGGATCTAAAAGCAGAGCCAGGCTGCTGAGCTGTGCCTAACAAGAAGCAAGCCCAGTGGCCCCTCAGCACAACACTAGGAAGGGCCACGATACCTGCAGACAGTCATCAACCCAGGAAGGTCGTACTTAAAGGCAGAGAACAGAGGCAGCGGGGTCTAAGGACCCTTACGGCCTTGGGAACATTTGGTATCGTTTCGGGATGGCATGGAATAGGCAGCAGAGCTGCCCCCAGCTTTATAGGGCCTGGCAAATACTTAGCACAAAGGGTAGCGAGGTGCTCGGGACAGGAAGGTAACTGCTCTGCCTGCCAGGCTAGTCAGGGCCTGTAAGGTCCGCCAGATTAGCATACCTGATAAAACTGGTACTGGAGACACTGGAGCAGATCAGACTGTGGAAGACAAAGGATGTGGTAAGTGCTAATTCATCAACTACAGCCCTAACCAAAACACCCAGCTACCTGGCTCTCCCCACAGGACAAACATGGCCTTCCTCAGGAGCTGGTGAGGAGGGTTAGCCTCCTCTCCACACATGAGCACAGGCCCTCAGGGACTCAGCTCTGAGCGCCTCTCTGCAGGGTCAGCCTCTAGCTTAGCTCTTAAACTTGCTTCTTGCTAAAAACATGTTTCCTCTCGCCCTCTCGGGCACACGCTGTACAGAGGATAGACACACTGAGCATACCAGCGTAAGACACTAGGGTGCCCAGGAATAAGAAGGGAGCCGGAGTTCCAAGGGGGCAACACTAAAATGTTGTAAAAAGTACTAAGTGTCCTAATGTGAGTCTTGAAAAAATTTCTTTAAATTCTAGCACTTACAAAAACATATCTTTCAAATATGGGCTAGCACTTCCCCATGGTAATATACGATTTTGCATTCTCTTTTGATCTTAGAGTCCAGATAGCATTACAAGTTAGCTCATAGTAGTAGCACAGTGGCAAACAGCTAGTAGGGTCTTTGTTTGCTGCTGCTTTGTTTTGAAACAGGGTCTCACCACACAGCTACGGCTGGCCTGACACTCACAGGGATCCTCCTGCCTCCTGAGCTCTGGCTAGCCTAACACTCACTGTGCTAGGATGCTATGTGGGGTACTCAGAGCATGGCTCAGAAGGCAGTTCTGGACACAAGACAATAAACACAGGCTTCACAGCCAGATATCTGAGTCCCGCCCCCATCACTATCAACAGGTAACGTGCGGTTCGCTTTCCACATCTGCAAGGCACCTTTCCAGGCTCCTGGAATCTGCAGTACCTGGACAGCCACCCCCACAGATGAGAAGTATTAAGGAGGAGACAGACAACTAAGGGAAGAGAGTTACGGGCCTGTGGGCCAGGGACTTTCATGACAACAGACCAGGCCAGAATGTGCACTGAGCGTCCCATCCTGCTACCTTGGCGATGGTGTTGGCCTCCTCCTTGTGTGTGAGCTCAGTGGAAGAGCTTGACTGGCCAACATGCTGTGTGTGAAAACAGCACAAGAGGGCCTTGAAGATGCTGCGGCCACGAGGCTTCTTAGGCGAGGACTTGGAGACTAGGCCTAGAGAAGGAAGGAAGGACAGACGAAGCATTAGCTACAGGGACACCATCAGTCTCAGTCAGCAGCCCCACGCACCCACACACTCTCAAGTCTAGGTTCTGCAGGGGTACAGCACACACCTGCTGAACAGCCTCAGGCAGCGACACACACCATATATAGAGCATACACCTGCTAAACAGCTGTACACACCCACAGTGGAGCGCGCGCGCGCATGTGTCTCCCTTGAATGAGGAAACAGTGATCTCCACTCTTGGCTGGGGTGACCTGAGCTGCCCAGGATTTCTTCTTCATGCTACGGCAGGTCTCAAGGAGATCTCAAGATAGGCCAGGTGTTCTGTGACCCAGCACCAGCACACTGCCATCAAAAGGAGCTCGTGAAGCCCCAAGTTCCCCTGACCAGCAGAGCAACCTAGTCTCCTGGGGTCAGTGGAGCCATGATTCAGATTGATGTCAGCTTCCCCAGACCCTGGATCAGCAGCCACAGAACTGAGCACAAGGTGCTTAAAATCTCAGAAGTTTCCCAAAATGGTTTGAGATGGCTATGGACAAGGAAGCGTGCCACGCAAGTTCCCTTCCACATGGTGGAAGAAGCGTTTCCTGCGAGCTGTTCTCACGTGTGCAGATAGCTGAGTGTGTGAGCATGCATACTGGTGCACACACAAAGCTGAACTAAAACAAACAAACAAAAGGAACCACAAACCTCAGCTCCAGTTAGCTGACTGCATCTGAATCTGTGTTTCCTTTTCACCACCTAGCCATTTTCCTAAATACTTCACTGCTCACCCAACCACCCTCTTCTCCAACCCCACCCCAGGGAGCTGGTTGGAAAAGAGCTAAACTAAGACCCTAGGTCATGACAAAATGCAGCTTCCAGTCTGAGTCGGAAGCCTCTGCTTCCAGACTGCAGCTGCTCTCCTGCCTGATTATCCGGGCTTTGGAAATACAAAGCCAATTCAAGAGGAAGCTCAGCAAGGCAGCCCAGAAAGGCTGGACTACTACAGAGCAAAGGGCACTGCAGGAGCCAGCAGCAGCGGGCTTCAGATCAGTGCTCTGCTAACTGTTACACAAGGAAGAGCTGCTGCGAGCGGCAGTGTGGCCAGGAGATGGCGCTGTAAACCCAGTTATGGGATGGTCCCAGCTACAGGTCTCTTTCTTGGGGGTCTGCATGTCCCAGAGCTACTTGAGAAACAGGCTGGTCTACTTTAAAGCACTGGACACACTACTGTGCAGGCAAATAAGCGCCAGGGGTGCCACGTGAGGGAAAAGCCCACACAGTAGTGGGGGCCACCCGTTGGCAACTCTTGTTCCTTCTGCTCCTGTTGGAGGCCCCTTATTGAAGTAGAAGATGGCCAAGCCAAACCCACTGACCGGGCTGCCTGAAATGCCGAGGAAGAGAGAAAACCTACATCAGTTCCTCAGATCAAGGGTGCAGAAAGGGCCCTACAGAGCAGCCAATACAGCGGTCAGTGACATACCCCTCTCATCTGGATGGACAGGGCCTTCCTCGTGTGTGATTTTTTTCCCTCTTGGGTTAGGCGTGGGCTCACCCTAAATTTTGGTATGGCCACTGGGGACCTCTTTGAAAGTAACTGAGCCTTTCCAGGAAACTGTGTGAAAATGTGGGCATCACTTTTTTAAAATGGGAAGTTAAAGGACACAGTTTTATGTGAATTCTCTCCTCCTGTATGTGGATTCCAAGGTTAAAGTCGGATTGTTGGGACTGCAGAGCAACAAGCATTTCACCCTGAACCACCCTGCTGGCCCCTGTGGTACCACAGCAGTCTTGGCTACATGTGAAGAACCAAGATTTCTTTGGGCATTTTGTGGTGAAGTTTTTCTGAAGAAATCTGCCAAAGCCTTCTCAAAGAGCAAATGCAAAGCTTAGTAGTGTTGAGTAAGCTGTCTGTTCTTTAGACAGCTACTAGTCTCCTCTGCAGAAACCAGAAGGAAGGGGCTGCTCCCGCCCCCACCCGTTGGCCCACACGAGATTCTCTGTTCACAGGCTCAGAGCAGACACAGAGACAAAGCTCCAAAACCAGACAGAGATGAAGCTGAAGCTTCTTTGGTTTATGTTTTCTTCTTGCACAAACCACAACCACAGGCTTAACCCAGGCACAGCCTTTCTTAAAAGACCACACAACCCAGGCTCTCCTCAAGACAGGCCACATCAAGAGTGTGCTCAACATCACAGTGACCAGCTCTGGGAGGACAAGTAAGCCTGAAGCAGCTCCGATGGGGCCAGGAGAGGCCCTGCCTGTCCACTGCAGGAGGCCCCACAGGCACAAGCTCCTAGACCAACGCAGGAACCTTGAACTCTGCAGGGGTGAGGGGCTTCTCCAAGGAACAGTGTGACCAACAGCCTCGGCATCTCAGGAGATCAAAACCACCCTGACCTTGAGTGTGAGCTCCTGATGGAAACTCCCCACATCCAGGACCACTGATCGCCCCCTCCCCCGCAGCAACTTTTATGCAGGCTGCTTTCTTTACTTTTTCAAACACTACTTCTGAGGGGCGTCAGGACTAGATTCAGCTTCCCTAACATGGTTGCTTCCCTGCAGGGCCAACAATAGCCTCACTTATTACAGTCCACAGCCTTTGGCCTATGTATGGCAGGTGCTAACAATTTTACCAACTGACAACTGCAGGGCCTCTCTGGCTTGCCACTCCTACAGAATGAGGTCCTAGAGGAGCCTCCGTTCTCGTGATGTAGCCCCAAGTGAGGGAGGGAAGGAGATACTGCAGGAACTGAGTGGCCACAGCCATGCTTACAGAACACAAGAGCAATGCCAGGCCTGTGCTAGACACTTGGTGTCAGTGCCTCACTAACCCTCAGTAGGAACTCATTTGTAGGTTCTGCTCCCTTTCTGTAGGAAGGAAAGAAACGGAGGCAGATAGGCTAACCAGCCCATTGGGGTCATGCAATGGTATGAGAGCAGGGTGAGAATTTGAACCCAGAGCCAAGGCTCGTAGGCATTCCCCAAAGTGTCTAGACAGCGCCACACTCTGGTGTGTGTATGTGTCTGTCTGTCTGTCTCTCTTTTGATTTATTTTATGTATGTGAACACTCTGTCTCTCTCTTCAGACAGAAGAGAAGAGAGCGTCAGATCCTATTACAGATGGTTGTGAGCCACCATGTGGTTGCTGGGAATTGAACTCAGGACCTCTGGAAGAGCAGTAAGAGCTCTTAGCCACTGAGCCATCTCTCCAGCCACCCCACTCCCCCCACTCACACACACACAGTCCCTCCATATTCATGGGCAGATCAGAGAGGTACAGAAGGAAGCAAGGACACAAGCCTGAGCCACAATTCCACTCCCTTCCAAAACCTTGTAGAAAGCCTTTGGACGGATGGCTCTGCACTGCATCCCTGCCCACACTCTCTCCCCCATCCCCGCAATCCCTCCTTTCCTTCCTGCTCTCCTGTCCCAAGCCTCTCGACGTCCAACGGGACAGTAAGGCACAATGGGGGAGAAGAAAGGGCCGGGGACTAAAGACTAGAAGCCAACCCCTTCCCACCAGCACTCTGGCCTGAGGTGGCTAGGGTTCCACACTAGGCAGATGGGGTGGACACAGGCAGCCAGGTAGATTGGTACTGTCTGGGCAGGAGCTCAGGGTCTGCTGGATTCAACTGTGAAGCCTTAATTTCCTTATCCAAAACTTGGGTTAACAGCAAGACCTCACTCAGAGCCCAGGGCAGGCAGCCTCGACACTAACCGACAACAGCCTGGGCCTCAACAAGGATCACTAAGTGGGGATGCCACGGGTCTCATTCCAGGAGAGCAACAGGGAACTAGGAGCCTCCCTTCTTCACTGTGTGGTTGCAAGTCAGGGTCAGAAGAGGGATGTGTAACTGGGAGAACCCCCCCCCCCCCAGTCCCCATCCACCAAATCTTTCATTCCCACGCTCAGCTCAAAAGGATGGTGCTCTGGGTGTGACAAGCATCTCCGGATGCAACCAGCACCATCTCCCCAGGCATCTCCACAGCAGTAAACACCACACAGAAACCTGTGCTTGTAACGGCATGTGCTTGCGCACACACAGATGAAGCCTGGCCTTACCAGGATGACATTATTTTTAACCTTCTGAAGGTCAGGTCTAGTTGTCACAGTTGCCAACAACACAGTTATATATTCCGGTAAAGGAACTCCGCACAGGAAATCTGTGTAGCCCAGACAGGCAGAAGGCAACTCCTGGAGCGATGAGATTTTCTAAGACCATTCACATACAAAGATACTTTCCTGGTTCACTCAACATGGAGCTTCCCCCTCAGCTCCCATCCTACCACAGCAAAGGGCAGCAGGGCTGCTCTCACTATAAAATGGCCTCTCTGAGCAGCCTCCCTCCCCTGTGCCATCTATCAGAGGAAGGAGAGTATTTGGAGCATTTCCGGCCCTTCTTGGCCAGCTGCCTGGGCCCTGCAGCCAAGACACATCTGATTGGGGCTCCCTGTGGAGAGGAGCCCTCCCAGGTTGTCAGCAAGTGGCATCTGTGCCTTGGCTCTGGACAGGCACTGAAGTGCCAGGTTGATGGAAGGGCTCCTTGGACCAGCAGGTGAGTGGGCAAAGAGACAAGAGGGTAGGAGATGCCCAGACAGGCCCACAGGCAGAGCAACAGTGGATGGTGGGCCTCTCTATGGTGGCCAACTACTGATGCGCTCTCTTCTGCTAACACTGCAGGTAGGGCAAAAGTAGATGTATGATTCCAACTACACGGGCTGGGTTTTTTTTTTAAAGCAGTTTTCGTCACAGGATTTGGCTCACATCAGTATGGCTTAGGCCTCTGGTAGTCCCACACCAACAGCTTCTCTGTTTCCCTTGTTGGGCAGAGAGGCTCCTGTTTTCTCTGTCTGTATGTGAGGCAGCCATCTCTATGGCTCACACCAGCTTCAAACTTCTGCCTCAGCTTCACGAGGAGGACTTAGGGATGGGAGCCCTGCCCCTGCATCTGCCTCCTCAGGGTCTCAGACTTGACTTAAGAACTTTCCCTTAATTAAGAGGATCTTGATCCTGGGAACAAGGATTCTCAGACAACTTCATCTCAGAAGGAGCCTGTAGCTGAATTATTGGGGAAAAAATATAGGCAGCTTCAATATTTAAAAATAATAGTAACAAAACTTTAAAAGTGCGCTGCAGTGGGTGTCTCCAGGAGCAGCAGGTTGTAGAGGTAGAGTGGCAGGAACTAACCTGAGAAATGTTAGGGCCAGAAAGAGCAGGGGTGACACTGTTGGGTACTGGAGCCAGCACCCCTTGCTCCTGAGGAGGGCTGGGCAGGCTGCTGAGAGGGGGGCTAAGGGAGCCCTGGCGAGTAGGTCTCAGACATCATCTGGATGGCCATTCAGGACTGGTCTAGGATCTTTGTCCCAACCTTTGGAATGCTTGGGCTTCACAGAGAACCAAGAAGAATCCAAGGCAAGGAGGCATAGGAGGCACAGGAGGACAGAGCTGAAGGGTGTCTACCCAGGTGCCACTGGCTCCAAGGGATAGGTGAATCACATAGCTGTGGGTCGGATCACCACCAGCAAATAAATAAATAAAGAAAGAAAGAAAGCAAGCAAGCAAGCAAGCTGGCTTTGGCACAAATACCAAATGTGGCAGGAACCTCAGTTTTTCCATCTGTAAAATGGTAAAAGAATAACTATTTTAGAGAGTGAGGATTTTAAAGGCTTTAGAGTGTCCTGGCCTAATGACAGCTCCCTGTCAGCTGCTAGGCATTAGGTACAGGACAGGCACTAGGCACAGGACACTTTCACATTCAAAAGTCAGCTTTAATCTCAGAATGCTCACACTCTGATGACCCCAACTGAGATTTCTTACTTCAAGCCACACAGCACATCAGGGGCAGGCCTGGGAAATGGTCTTTTTTGGGACTACAGAAAACTAATTATGTCTCTGTGCCTCTGAGGCTGGCCATCCTGCTCCCTCCTCAGGATCACGTTCTGCCACTTCCAAGCCCTCTGCTCCTCCCCACTCTCCTCTGCTTTGTTCCCCCACCAGCCAATGAGAGCAGCTTCTCAGCACTGGGGTCTTCCACAGGCCTAGGGCAGCTGAGGGAAGCGCAGGCAGGGCCTGGGCAAGGGGGCGCTCCACAGGCCAAGCATGCTTCAGGTCTCAGCAGACTCCTCTATCTGGCAAGTGGGGATACTTTCTATGTCCCATGCTGCTGAGACAAGCTCTGGTCACAGCACCTCGCCATGGTGAGCGATCTGTGAATCTTGGCTGGGACTTGGAGTGAGCAAGAACAATTACTCTACCCACTCACTCAGAAAACTCTAGGCTGCCTGGAAGAGCCACAGGCTGCTAAAGAAAGTGACTCTGGACCCTGAGGGAATCTTCTGCTAAGGGCTGAACAGGCAGTTGGCTTCTTTTCTGGCCTTCCTGGCTCTTCTCCCAGGACACCTGTCAGAATCACGGGGAGCATTTGGAGCACACATACCTGGCCCACCTGCCAGGCTGAGTCAGTGGGTCCCAGGTGTGCCGGTGGGGGAGGGGCTGTATTTTTAGTAAGTGTCACAGGAGATTCTGATGTGTGTCCTTGGCTGAGAGCCAGAGAATTTTAACTAACCCCTTCCAGGATTACAATGTAATTCCTCTGGAATCCCAGAAGCCCCTCTTCAGCAGATCTGATGATGGCCCAGGACTCTTGGGCTGAGTCTGCTTTGCCTCTCTAAGGCCACCTGTTTTACTCCCAAAACAAAGACAGAACAGGACCCTAGTCAAGAGACCTGGGCTGGCTGTCCTTCCTCTCAGTATCATGAAGGAGAGGCTCCCCTCCTGCTGTGCAAACAGAGGTGGAATGCTTTGTCCCTTCCCATAGATCTGTGTCATACAGTCTTTCTCTCACTGCAGTGGGAGCCATGTTTGCTCCCTGGGAACAGTGCAAGTGGCTTAGAGCAAATTCAACAGGATGGGAGTGTCAGAATTCTAAGAGGCTGACAAGGAGGCACTCCCTCCGTCCAGCACTTAGCAGTGGGCAGGAGAAGCTCAGGGTCTGTCTAGTACACCACCACCACTAAGGATGGGTGTGTGGGTGTGTGGGTGTGTGTGTGAATATGAGAGAGACACAGACAGAGACAGACAGACAGACATATAGAATGAGAATGTGTGTGTTTTTATGTTCAGGTTCACTCAGATTAGGCTCAAGGCTAGCAGTAGAAAAGCTAACCAATAAGAAGCGAGCACATTCTCCTGCTTAGAGCCAGGCTGTGGTGTCCACAGAGCCAGGCTGCAGGAGACATCTTGGAGAAGGCTCTCGTGGAGTGATGGGCTGGGTGCTGCACCCACACAGAACTTGTTCTTAGTCTCTGATCCTGGGGGTTCCATTCCTAAAAAGTCTGCATGGAAAGTGTTCATTTTAAGATCTGCATGGAACATGTTCATTTACAACTCAGCTGGTTTCACACAGGCTTTCAGAACACGTGAGAGCCGTAATCAGCCAGATCCATACCCTTCCTCTCAGTCACTTTGGCTTGCGACAGGAGAAAAGCAGTCTCAAGCTCTCACCGTGCCCTCCACTCAGACCAAAAGCCACCTTTCTACCTAGAGCCTAATCTCACAGAGACCACACTCCCAACCAAAGGAAGACAGTGATGGTTGCTGTCACATACACAACTGCCAGTTCCCTCTCCAAGACACCAAACTGTTTCCAAGGTTTAAGCTGCACTTCAGAGACTCTTACATGAGGCCCAGGACTGACTGTAAGATGCCCAGGCACTGGCTGGAATGCCTGAGGCCCCATCCCTGTCACACAGGCTGTGGAAGGCTCAGAGGCTCATCTTTCCTAGAGGCTCAAGCTCCTTTCACACCAATGTGGTGACTAAGGGCACCTGTCTTTGGTAGTGAACCCAAGAGACAACAAGTCCTGGGGATGGGAAGAGGGAGGACAGAACGCCAGCCAAGATGCACTTAGGAATGAGTCTGAACCAACCCATTTGGAGCAACCAATACTGGAACGACAATAACAAACGCTTAACAACTGTTCCCCTCACCACTGCTGATCCCACTTTTTCACCAATCCCAGGATCAAATATCCCAAGATGGAAATAAAAGACAACATTGAGGGGGACACTGTGCCCAATTACACATGTCAGTAAGTACAAGTGTGTACACTCATACACAGCCCACTTATGTTCACGTTCTTCCCCCCATTCATGTACACTCGCACAGCCCACCTATGTGCACATGTTCTCTCCCATGTTTACAGCATCTCCTACTTCTCACATCCTGTTGTTAGAAGTGTCCCCTTCTTAGTACATCTCACTAACAGACTGACTGCAGAGGCCTCCAGGCTAGCTGGCACCCTGTTTAACTTCCTATCTTCTCTGGCTGGGGGGAAGGACACGGGGCTTTTTACTCCTCCACCCCCAAGTATGGCTTCTTTAAACTTCTCCAAGTCAGCTGCCGAGCCTCAGGCTCTGCACACTTACTGACTGTGGTAGAGCAGGGCTCTCAGTGTGGAGCAATACTGACTTACATGGTCTCAGCAGCCACTCAGCCTGACCCCAGCATGGGGGCTAAATCTAGAGGGAGCAGGACTGAGTTCATCAGCTCCCACCTGTGCAGGCTGGCCTCGGAGCGTCCCACCTATCCACCAAAACTCCTTTCAAAGCTTTTCCTGTTAAAGGCTCAGCTGCAGCTACAGGGAGCTTGGACTCTCAAGGGTAGGATTTCTCCATTCTGTAGAGAGCAAGAAGAAAAACTTGTCACTGAGGGGCTGGGGAGATGGCACAGAGGTTTAGAGCCCTGGTTGATTTTCCTGGGGATCTGAGTTCAATTCCCAGACTCCATGGTGGCTCACAACCATCTGACTCCAGTTTTAGGGAACCAGATGCCCTCTTCTGACCTCTGTGGGCCACCAGACACACATGGAGGCAAAACACCCATACACACAAAATATAAATCTAACAAAACCATTTAATTTTTTGTGACAGCCCGAGAAAAAAATCCTCAGTGTAACTAGACATCAGACCCCGCCCAGTTCCAGATGTGAGATGAAGAATTCAAAGCTTAGTCATTCTCCCAAAAGTAGGCATCGGATCTTTCCCATAACAGACCAGTTCTGACTCCCTCCCAAGTCCCGATAGGTTCCTGGAGGCCCCGCCCCTACCTCACTTTGGGCTGCCAAAAGTTGTTTCCTCTGCTTTCCCCATCTGAGCCCAGCAGTGGGCAGGGTCTCCAACCAGGCCGCAGTTAAGTACCCATCCTCCCAAGCGGATACTTTAACTTTTGTGCGATACACATGCAACCAGCTTCTTGCTGTGCCAGGGAGCCATTTCTCCCTCTGCCTGGAAAGATGATCTAAGTTTGCTGCTCTTATTGTCAATGACTTCAGCAACTTTGTTCTCCCTCCCTGACTGTATGTAATTACTTTTGAATCATCAGCACACTAGGCAGCCTTAACACTCAGAGAACAGAATGCTAAAAATAAATAAACAGTCAAAATAAAAAAAATCTGCACTGGTAAACAACTTCACTGAGAAAACACCGAAGCTAGAGGCAACCTGCTTCTTTCCAGAAATCAACTCATTAATAAAACTGCTTCATACTCCTCTTCCGCTCTTCCAAAGGTACACAGGAGTTGGGATGGGAGATGGTCAGAAGGTTGGGGTAGGGATTCCTAAACGCGCTTAAGATGCAGGTTCTGTTGGTAGATGATGTCCGTCTGACTCAGGCAGTTGGCTTGGTTGCTGGGTGCCAAGCAGCTCAGAAGCAAGCATGCCTTCCCCGGAATGCAATCGAATGACAAGGAGAGGGGAGAGAGACCAAGAGGCTGCTGGCTGGAGAATTCAGATTCCTCCAGGGAGAAATGTGAAGGACAAACTACACACAAAAAAAGAAAACAAAAATGGAACTCCAAGAAAACGTAACCAGCACCAGCCACCTGCCAGTCTGGAAGCCAGCTGCTCCGCTCTCTGCGGCCTGTCACTCATCCTGCTGGATGAAACTTCAGCTCTGATTTGCTCCGTGCAGCTACTGCACAGTCCAGATTCTTCTGATCCCGCTGTGGCCCTGCCACCCTCAGGACACCTAGGAGACCCGAAAGGGCTCGAAGGCCGGAAGGAGGCACACGCTGTGCCTGGCTTCTTGTCATTGCCCCTCCTTATGTCCTTGCCCATCCAGGCTGCTTCACCTGAAGCTTGGGTCCTTTTCCTGGGATGAGGGTGCAAGGGGAACTGAACACTCGCAGTAATGGATAAACACATGCAGACTCTCTTTGCAGCACTCAGCACTGCTGCGGGACCAGGAGAGGAGGTGAACTTGCCCCGATCTCACAGCTGGGTCAGTGATGCAGTCAGAACTGGGACCCTGGCAAGGAGCAGCAGCAGGCAGAGCTTCCGCTCTCCTCAGCACAGGCTGCTTCAGAAGGCCAAGGAACACGCAGGGCTCCCCTTCCCCCATCCTAACAAGGAATTCCAGAGAGCCTGGGACACCAGCCCAGCTGCTCTGCCCCTAGGCTGGACAAGTTGGGTAGACTCCTTGGGAAGTGAACCCCGGGAAAAAGTGACCTGCTGCTTAGTATTAGTAGGGAATGAGGACCTACACCGAGGCCCCACAACTGGCCGCCTTCCAGGCTCTAGGCCTCAGTCTACTCAATTGTGGCACGGGTCTTTTATGCTCCGCTGAAATAGAGAGAAAGGGCTGCAACGCTTGAGATCTGGTTCCAAGGGCGTGCTCGACACTCAGCCTCTGAGCCAAGTGGCCACAGTCCTCGGAGTTCTCTAGAAGTAAAAAAAGGAGGGAGGGGGGCAACTAGTCCTGACTCTGGGCGGAAATTTCTACCAGCTATCTTGAACACAATGCTCAAGGCCAGATGAACATGAGAGAAAGAGTTTCAGGGGACCCCACTGTGATCAAACCGAGCAATCCCGTCTTCCCAGCCCCAATCTCCTCCCCGCCCCCGCGGGAGGCTGAGGCCTCCGCTCCGCTCCCCAAGCACACCCCAGAGAGGGCCTGTGGACACCCCCATCTGCTCCAATCCCCCCCCCCCCCCCCCATACGGGGGGGGGGGGGGGGGGGCGGGTCGCGAGCCTCTGCCCACAGACAACTCGCACTTTTTCGCTGCGCGATTCAGAAACACGCTGGGTCTGATGCCATCCGGCGAATTATGTAACCAGGGACACCGCTCCCTGGCTAAACAAACGCGGCTGTGTGTGTGCAGCGGCGGCCCCGGGGGAGCGCACGGGGCGGGGAGGGGCTCCGGTCGGGCCTCGAGATCGGCTTGTTTGCTCCGCCGAGCCGTTCGCGAGAGTCCCGCGCCCGGCGGTGACCGCGGTCCTCCCCCCACCCTACCCTCCCCCCCGCCCCGGGCCGGTGAACTTCGTCCCGAGTCCCCGCGCCGCCACGGCAGAGCGCCCGCCCGGGCCTCCCGCTCCCGCGTGAAAACTCCGGTCCAGGCGGCGTTCCAGCTCCGGACCCCTGTCGCCCTCCCCGGGGCCCCGCGGCAGGCGCGCAGCGGGAGTGGGGGAGGAGTGACCACCCCGTCCCCGCGGCTCGCGTGGGGGCGGCGCGGGTGGCCTGGCGCGCCGCGCGCCCCCGGAGTCTCTGCCTGCCCCTACCCGGGGGGGAGGGGTGGCCCGACGGGTGACAGCTGCGCGAATGACACCCTCCCGCCGGGCGCGGGCAGCCCGGGCCTCGCTCAGCCCCCGCTGGGGTCCGAGCGCCGACGGGTGCGCGAGGACCGACGGACCCCGGGCCCCGCCGGATCCTCCGCTCCCTCCCCGCTCGGGGGCGACGCAAAGTTTTGGGAAGTTGCGCCCCTACCTTGCTTGGTGAGCACCAGGGCGTCTTCCCTCCGCGCCTGGGTGATGATGGAGCCGTGTTCCATCTAACAATCCCGCGGGCCCGGGCTGGCTGGGCGGGAGGACGCGCGGGCGGGCTGGGCTGGGGGGCCTGGGCGGGGGCCCGTCGGGCTCCGGGCTCCCGAGACTCCGACTCCCGCAGCTGTTCACATCCCCCCTCGCGTTTCCTCCCCGGGCCGGGAAGGGAGGCGGCCTGCAGAGAGGGCGGGCGGCCCAGGCGGCGGCTCCCCCGGTCCCCCCAGCCCCGATCCCCCGGTGGCAGCTCCGGGCTCCTCAGTTTGGGTCCAACATGGAGAATCCGGAGCGAAAACAAGAGGAGGAAATGGGACACGGGGCGGTTTCCAGGCTCCCCCCTCCCCTCCGTACTCCAGATAAACAACCCGCGGCTGCGGCGCCCACCCCCGCGCTCCTCCCCGATCTTGGACCGGCTTCTCCGCCGCCTGCCGGCGCGTCCCGCTCCGGGCCAGCGTCCTAGGCCCCGGGACCCTCCCCCGGCGAGCAGCGGGGGCTGCGGACCCTGCAGAGGTTTGCTATTTTCTTACGGAAAAAGCGAATCCCCGAGGGGGGTGGGGTGGCGGGCGGGCAGGCTGGCGGGGGAGACTTGAAACCGCTCCGGCACTCCGATTGGCCCGCTCGCAGAAAGGGGGCGTGGCCCCTCCTTACTATGCGGTGCAAGGACCCAACAACATTCCAGTCGCCGCGGCCACGCCCCCGGGCCACTCCCCGCTGGCTGGGCTGCGGCCTCCGGGTCCTCTCGGCCACACCCCCTTCCCAACTACTTAAAAGGCCACTCCAAAGCTCCGGTTTCCGTGCTCGGTGCTGGGGTGTTTGTGTTTCCGACATTTTACTCGAAGAAGGCTCAATGGTTCCGCCCTACGAAACCTGGGGGAAAAAAATGGAGAAGCCAAATTGAGTTCCAGGCAGTTACGGTATTTCCTGCTTAGAACCCAGTGCCTTATATAAGAATACCGCTAATACATACCTGGAGAGGAGTGTGTAGGGGCGGAACCCAGACTCCAGGATGTGAGGAATGGAACTGACCTCGGGACTGGGTGACCACATTAAAATGACACCTTATGTATTAAGGCCACCTTAGGTGTCAGCCGCTCCCACTCAGGTATCCATCCCATCCTCCTAGCCTAGCCCCCCCCCCCCCCCCATCTCATGGCTCCATCCTCAGTTTGAGGAGTATAGAGGTGCTTAAGTGAACCCAGGAAGCCCTCCCTCATTCTTTAGGCCCAGGCCCAGGTTTGAACTCCCAAACTTCTCAAGGTTTCTCAGGAAGGGTTTCTCTACTTGTCTCCAAGGGAGTGGTTTCAACTCTGTGTCGGGTTATAAAAATTGTATGCTGTTTATGCGCCCCACTGCACTGAAGGAGGTCTGTTCTATCCTTCCGCAGTGGGTTCTGGGAGTCAAATTCGGTGTTCATGGAAGTGCTTTTACTGGCCCAGCCATCTCATTGCCCCATTTCAAATGCTTTTTGGTGATCGCTCTGTCCTCCGGTGAAGTGCCTTGGAAGAAAGGTATCTGCCTGGGTCAGGTCGTTCAGATTGCTATGGATGTAATTCAAGGCCTTTGTTCCTGGGGAACGGGGGCAGCTGGTGGCTGTAGTCCTCATAGCTGGACATTTGTCTCTCTTCATCTTGTCCAAGTAGGTCAAAACCTACAAGGCACTATCATCATGATATGTATATATCCTGTGTTCCTTACAAGTAAGCACGCTTGCCCATTCTGACACACGCGAGCATGCGCACACACACACACACACACACACACACACACAAAATACTTTTTTTTTTACATAACACCATTTTAATGAAAACGCTGTTTTTCCAAAATGAATGTGACTGTTACAGAGGATCTGAATGATGCTTATGTAACCTCAAACCCTGAGTCTGGGTACATTCTAACTCACTAAAGGAAAAAAGGAGAGGAAGGCGGGGGAGCTCTGACATATTTGCCTCCCACCTTTAAAACAGTGAGATCCGTAAGGAGAGTCTTGCAGGTTGCTAAGGGACCTTGTTGGACTTTGACCCTGTGCTCCTGCTAGGTGGTTCCATGCCAAGTGCCAAGGCCTGCTCTCTTGTCCGAGTTGGATAACACTTCTCTCCTGTTCATTTCCTTTTCCATTGGTAGTTTCTCCCCTATAATATTTATAAAGTATGTCCACATATATTACCTGACTCCTTTGATTCTTTATTTTATGGTTAGTAGAGTAGATATGTTTGTCTTCGAGAGGAAGAAACATGGTCTGGGGAGGGTTAATTGAGATTGATTTGAGCTCTCAGCTGATGGAGCAGCAGCAGCAGTGGGGAAACTGAGGCAGGCCGGTCATGAGTTCTAGTCCTTCTATGCACCTTATCTAGGAACTTTCTGCCAATTTGGCCCCTGGGGACTGGGAACTGTCCTCTCCGTTATTGGCTCTCTTGTGTCTCCTGTATAACCAGACAGAATGAGAGGTCCTTGTATGTTTGCCCAACACATGGTGACTTTGTGTGTCAGTGTTGCTGTATTCGGGGAGCAGTGACAACAGTATTAAATGTGTCTTGTGTCTCACCCTTGGGTGTATACACAGTCAGATACATTCCATTGCCATTCTCTTCTGCTTCTCTGGCTTTTGTGTTTTAAAGTTAGGTGTTGTCACACAGCCCATGGTACCCTGAACCTACATCGATCCTCCTGCCTCACTCCCCTGAGTCCTGGGATTACAGATATGTCTTATCCATGGCTTCTATTTCCTTTTCAAGACGCTCTCTAAATGCTGTCATCACCCACCCCTCCTATGCATAGAGAGCTCTGGACAGCTCTGAATCATGCAGAGTAGGGGGGGGGGGTCCTCAGGTACTGCTTACTTGAAGCCAAGGAAGGCTTGTGTGCAAACACTCAGAGGAACCCAAAGGGGGAAAAAGACAAAGTGTGGACAAACAGGAATGAACAGGAGTGGGGAGAGGGGAGGAGGCGGAAGAAGAGGCAGAGAGAGAAGAGGAGAAAGGAGGAAGAGGAGGAGGGAAGGCCTCTGAGAGGCCAGTCAGGACTCTTCTGCCCATGGGGTCTAGGCAGCCTCACTAGATCCCCCAAGCAAATCAAGAAAGTTTGGGTATCCTTCTGTTTATATATCTCCACTGTAAGGTTTCAATAATGGGGCTCTTTCTAAGGTAGGGTGGTGAGGGGGCAGGAGGCAAGGCCATTCTGACTTTTGTCTAACCGACTTAAGAATAGTCTCCTGCCTGCAAATTCTGGGCCAGATGCCCAGGGCGGAGCTTTGACTTGGTTCAAGAGTGACAAGTGCGCCGGGCAGGGGGTGGTGGTGGTGCACGCCTTTAATCCCAGCACTTGGGAGGCAGAGGCAGGCGGATTTCTGAGTTCAAGGCCAGCCTGGTCTACAGAGTGAGTTCCAGGACAGCCAGAGCTATATAGAGAAATCCTGTCTCAGAAAACCAAAACCAAAACCAAAAAGAAACAAACAAAAAAGTGACAAATGGGGGCTGGACAGACGGCTCAGCAGTTAAGAGCACTTGTTCATGCAGAGAGCCAGGGTTTGATTCCCAGCACCCATACATGGATGGTTCATAACCATCCATAACTCTAGTTCTAGGGATCCAGTGGCCACTGCATACATGTGATGCACAGCGCACACATACATGCAGGCAAAACACAATTTTTTTTTTTTAAGTACAAGTAGAGCCCACCCCTTTAGCCAGTTGACTCTCCCCCAGTTAACTTGCCTGACTAACTGGCAGGTTGAGAGGCAGCTTGGAAACAGAAGCACTTCCCCCAACACTGGGACAGGGATCGGAGCACTCCCACGGAGTGGCTGGCTTATCTTCTGTGGAAATTGAGGTCATATGAGGGTCCCTGGGCCAAGACTGAGCTGAGGGAAACCAAACTGGGCTGGGAGACCTTCCTCTGGACCTGCATGCTTACCACACACGCACGTCCTAGAATGAGCAAGCACAGGGCAGGACCAACCTTTCGTGGTCCTCTCTGAAGCCATGGAAATTGTCTGTTTGTTTATATAAGTGCTTTGTCTTCATGTGTATGCCTGAGCACCATAAGAGAGCATTAGATCGTGAGCTGCTGTGTGGTTGCTGGAGATTGAATGCAGGACCTCTGGAAGAACAGCTCTTAACCACTGAGCCATCTCTTCAGCCCAGAAATGTTATATTAAAGAAAGAAGAGAAAGATGATTTCAGATAGGATCTCACATATTCCAGGTTGTCCTCCAACTCACAAGGATACTCCAAGATGATCTTGAATGCCTTGCATACGTGTGTGTGTGTGTGTGTGTGTGTGTGTGTCTGTCTGTCTGTCTGTCTGTGGTATGTATACATTTCTTTCAGTATGTGTGCATTGTATGTATGTTTGTGGAGGCCAGAAGGTCAATATCAAGTGTCTTTCTCAATCACTGTATTATCTGAGACAGGGTCTTGTATCTGACCTGAAGCAAATCAGTCTGGCCAGGCTGTCCTGTTGCCCCAGGGACCAGCCTGTCTCTCTGTTCCCTTCTCTCTCCAGCACACCACCTCATCCAACTTTTACAAGAAACTCTGAGATAGGAACCCAGATCCTCACACTTAGCTGCTGAGCCGTCTCCCCAGCCATGGACGACCCCTGTCCTTCTGCTTCCATCCCCCCAATTCTGGGATTCCTGATGCAGTACCAACACATCTGGTTTATGTGGGGCTGGGGATTATGCAAACCGAGGGCTTTGCTATGCTAGGGAAACACTCTCCCAAGGCGGCCTACATCCTAGCTCCTCTCTTTGATATTATTTTATTTATGTATTTGTTTGGCTTTTGAGACAGTCTTACTATGTAGCCCTGGCTGACCTCAACCTCACGGAGGTTTGGTCTGTTGTGTGTCGCAATGCGGAGTTCAGTAAATTCTCAGCTTCACCAGCTTTTGTTGTGCAAACCGTGTTCTTTAATTTAAAACTATTGGTTGAATAAAAATGGTACAGCTAATTACTGGAGGGATTAGAGGTGGACAGCTTTTGAGTTACCTGGTTGGGGGAAAGGGGGACAGGGGACAGGAAGAAGAGAAGGAGGAGGAGTAGGAGAGAGGAGGAAGCCACCACCAGAGGAGATGGATCAGGGGAAACAGCAAGTATCTGGGGGTATACTGTTGAGGAGGTAGCCAGGCCAGCAGTTAGAAAAATAAATTAGGGTTCACCCCCAGTAATTGTCAAAGCCAAATAAAATAACCATAGTCTGAGTCTTGTTTATTTGTAAGTTAGACAGGGATAAGTTTAAATTGGTTCAACTACAGAGATTCACCTGCTTCTGCCTTCTAGTTCCTGGGTTAAAGGTGTGTCACCAGGACTGGCCATTGTTAGTATTTTAACAACAGAAACAATCTGGTCTGGAGTTTGTGGTTGTCATCTGGTTGTTCCCAAGTCCTCTTTGCATCTTGTACCGTTGGTGAGTTCTTAGCACCAGGGCCGCACAGCACTGTGTCCTGTCAAAAGGCTTGTGCCAAAGTAAGGTAGAGAGGGAGGGAAACCAGTGACAGGGAGAAAGGTTGGGAGTATCAGAAAGGTTGGGGAGGAAGGAGGAGCTGGTGGAGGGAGCATAGCTTCTCTGGAGTGCTTACTGGGAAATTGCCCACTGCCTTCAGATTTTGGAGAATGAATTCTGTAAGGTGCTGGGGGCCTTCACCCAGCCCCACCACTTACTTGCCTCTTGACTCTTTTCATACATCCCAGTAAAGGTAACAGCCTCCCTCGTGGGGCTGGTTGTAAAGATTCAATAAGAAAACAGGTGAAGTGTGAGGCCTGAACCACCACTAGTAAAATCACTCATCAGCCCAGGCCCCTCACACCAGAGACCTCAAGTCATCATCCTCCCCAAGTCCTCCCTGAAGTCATTGTCCTCCCCAAGTCACTCACACCTATAGTGAGTCCTGAACACTAGTGGCTCCTCCCTTTCCATTCCAGTCACCAGGCTGCTCTGTCAGGAGGCTGGTGGCAGGGGCCTCATCCAAGTCCCAAGTCCATCCTGCTCCTACGTGTAAATCTGTCGACGTGGAATGATGCAACAGCCGGCCCAAGGCTTCCAAGAGGAAGCAGCTCAAGGTCTTGACTGGGTACACAAGGCCCCCACATCTGGCCTCACCCCCACCCCGATTCCCTGCACTTTGGGGCTGTGAGGAAGAACCCGGGGACCTGTGCCTCCACACTTGAGTGCAGGAACTTGTGTCTGCCTGGATATCCCTCTCTTGGTGGCACCACCTCGCCTTAGATTAAGGTCCTGGTGGCAACTCTTTCTCAGATCCTCCCAGGTCCCTAGGTGACCTAGGTGACTTAGGTGATGGCCCACAGCAGCCCGTGGCTGTCTTCTTTTCTACTCTCCCTCTCAGACTGGTGCCACTGCCCCCTTGCTCTGAGCTCTGAATCAGGGCGGGTGCTTTCCCACACAGGACGAGAAGACCCCAGAGCCCCCAGAGAGGGGCATGTTAGCACTCCGCAGGCCACCTAGGCCTCAGAGTCACATCTATATACAATTTCCGTATGTAGACTCAAATCCAACTTGACAGCTTTGCCCAAGCATTCAGAAAGGGTGCTGGAGAAAGCCAGGATGGCAGACATGCCATCCTAACACACTGAGTTCAGTATGGGGGCAGAGGGAGTAGTGTGAGACTAAATGCTGAAGTATTTAGGGGGCTGAACCCAACTCCCCTCCGCTGATCTGCACCCACCAGAAGCAGAGGCGGTCCCTCCCCTCCCGGGTTCTGGGAGACCACATGGGCTAGGCCCCAGCAATTGGGGACCTAGCCTGACCCTAAATAAGGAAACCGCAGGAGCAGATCAAGTTTCCTGGAGGCCAGTATTTACAGGTTCCCTGGACCAAACCTCCCTCTCCCTAGCTGCTCTTGGCTTGCGGTGTAGGGAGAGGATAGCTGGGGCCCCTTCCGTGCCCCACCCCCTCCCTTCCCATCAGGCGCGCGCCTCTCCCTCCCTCCAGGCTGCTCCCTGGCTGTCGCTGCATTCCAAAGCCTAGGCGGCTCTTTGAGGTCACGTGGTGCAGTGGGGGTCGGAAAACAGGAAGCCCCTGACCTAGCAGGCGGCCTTGACACCCTACGGCGATGCAGATTCTGGCCTCTCCTCCCCCGACCTCCCAAAAGCCAGCTTTGGTCTGGGCCCTGGCCGGCCGACCCGGGCAAATTGGGTTTTTAAACCTCTCTGTACCCCAGCAGGGGTCTGAGAACCTTTCCCATTCCAAGACCTGGGTGGGAGTCAGGAGGGCACTCCTACTGGACGTATTGGAATTCCTTGGCCTGCAAAATGCGCTGGGAAGTGAGACGGCTGGTTAAAGCCAGATACTTAGAGAAGGCCAAGATTATCCTTGTCAAGCAAATTCTAAATCCGTACCCTCTGTCAAGCCTGGTTGGAGGCCTCTGAAAGCTGTCTTTTGGGACAGGGGACCAGGAAACTGAGAGGCTCGATCGGTTTCCTTCCGAAATGGGTAGACAGATACTCCCAAGCAACTAACCCTGATTTAGTGTAAACCTAGAAAAACCCTGTCCTGGAGTTGACCTAGGTCACAGGAAAGGTCCCTGGCTTCCGTGCAGGGTTGGATGGCTAGACAGGAATGACTGGCTTGGGACTTGAACTTAGCCTACCGCCGACTTGCCTCAGGAGTACTATGTTCCGGGGAAGAAAGATTGGGAGGGAGGGAGGGAGGGAGGGAGGGAGGGAGGGAGGGAGGGAGGGAGGAAGGAAGGAAGGAAGGAAGGAAGGAAGGAAGGAAGGAAGGAAGGAAGGGGAAGGAAGGAAGGTGGGTGGACGGTGGAATGCTGTGCGGAGACCAGCACTTTCAATATCCACGATGAGAGGGAAGTAATTTCTTCGAGAATCATTCGTTCACTCACTCGAATGTTTATGAGTAAAAATGACGCATGCATTCATCCGGACTCCGCAGTGCGCCCACCAGGCCTCTAAGAGATCTTGCCTTTACACACAGCGCTCAGTGGCAGATGGAAATTGAGGGCAATTACAGTCCAGTGTGCTAAGGACTACAGGTGTAGGCGGTTAGAGAAAAGGCGAAGGTTAGGGAGGAAATATTCCCTGAGGCAAGAAAAAGAAAACAGAGTCCATCAGCTGGACTGAGAGTGGAGTGGGGGAAGATAGACTCAGAGCTCGAAGCCCAGAGGCATAGAGTAAGTAAATTCAGCCGATGGCCGCAGCTGAACAGGAGGAAATAGGGAAAGTGCACTGGACATTGAGGGGTAAGTGAGGAATAGTGCCCACCCTGGAGGACAGTGGGGACACCCCCTACCCTCGACAGTCCACTGAGTTCTGCAGGCATATGTTAGGGAGTGATGTCAGCGCTCAAGGTGCTTTACAAAAATTAATATTTATCTTATTAAAATAGCATGCGCACAGCTTAAACATCAAATAATAGTGCCAAAAGGCTTCTGACAGGATCAGAAATCCCCTGGCTTCTCTCCCAACCCTAAGCCTAGTCCCTGGGGACCACCCTCTCTCTCATCTCTTAGCTGTTTCTGTTGTTTCCATCTCTGTTTCTGAATAATATATGTACCGGCGTTCTGGAATCATCTCTAATTTGTTTCCTTGTTTTGGTAGAGGGTTTCTGCTAGCCCCTCTGTGTCCATCCCTTTATGATGTCATTATGATGACATCATGAACTCTGTAAATACTGTTGGTTGTGAGGCCAGGTCTCTAGTTACCCCCTTTCTGACATGACTTTGTCATCTGCTCTGTTTACATCTCCTTTTTTATTACAGCTGCTTTGATTTTTTTTTTTTTTGTCAGATGTCTCATTTTGTACTTGCTTGGTGGTTTCTTTGACTTTCTGGCTCTGTCTTCCTACACCCTTCATCGGCTCTGCAAAAACACCCTCAGTACAGTTTTGTATATGGCCAAGACTGTCAGCATTTTGTCATCTTTCCCTCTCCTCGCAGACATGTGTCCTAGGATACTGCATCCTGCCAGTTTTGTTCTGGATGTGTTTGGTAGGTCTGTGGTACAGCCTGCCTTTGTAGATGTCTCGTTGCCAGGAGTGAGCAATTCTGAGCTCTCTCAACGGAGAGGCCTCACACACACTCAGCAAATGCCCTTTGTTCACAGCTATGTCCCAGCTCTTTGGTTCCTGGACTCAGGATTTCCTTCTTTGCTTGTTTTAGTCTCTTGTTTTTTTGTTTTGTTTTGTTTTGTTTTGTTTTGTTTTTTTTTTTTTTTTTTTTTTT
>JADRCD010196339.1:0-20896 GCA_019843815.1 Montemys delectorum | reverse complement strand
GAGAGAGAGAGAGAGAGAGAGAGAGAGAGAGAGAGAGAGAGAGAGAGAGAGAGAGAGAGAGAGAGAGAGAGAGAGAGAGAGAGAGAGAGAGAGAGAGAGAGCAGACCAGGGGATGCATCTGTCCTCGTGCAGGAGTCAGAGTTCACTGGGACTCATTTGACTACTTCCTTCTCTGGCGCTCGCATCCTGAGACGTACAATTGTCTGTTATTGATAAAAAAGGAAAGCCTTTTGTACTTATTACAGAGCTCGTGTATGTGAGAATTGGATTGTGATTCTGTCAGTTAACCTCTTCCCTAGAGCAGCGATGCATCGTTCATATTGTTGTTAGATAGCGTGCCGTTACTTGAGATCTCTGTCAGAAGAGCAATTTCCCACCTGTTTTTTTTCTAACTACCACAAGAGTTTCGCCCCTACATGGCGAATAAAAACGCATCATTGACTTTGTATGTGTGGCATGTGAAATATAGTTGCAAGGAATGATAAGGAAAGGGTGTGCAGGCTTGCAGCCTACAGTAGCAGGCCCCATACTCTGAGGGGCATACTCTCCTCGGCTATGGTGCCTGTTGCCTGAATGCCACTTCTGAGCAGAGGTATTGTTACAGCACCAATATACAAAAGCTGACTTTTTCTCATATCAGGTAATAAATATAAATTACAACCAATAAAGTGGAATTTCTTTATTATCCACTTCTGCATGTACGGCAATTAACATAGAAAGCGCACAGATGTGATTTAAGCTCTAAGTGGAAGACTGTAGACTTTCTTTAATCACTTTAGCTGTCAGCTTTAAAAGGCTTTATATACTTTGCCTACCATATGGTGTTAATTTAGCTAATTTAGACATGTAACCATTATACAAGTATGCTTTTTTAAAATGCGAGAAGCATAACATTTTTGTTTCGTTTCTGCTTTAATTAAAGTTTCAATAACAGAGTTAAGGTAGGCTTAAAGAAGCGACAATAAGAGTTTGTGATAGATTGATGCACGCCTTTGTGCTTATAATTAATAAATGCCCCAAAGAAATATTGGTTAGAGGTGGCACCTCGCATCTTTTCCAGAAATAACAGCTTGACAATTGGAGGTAAACAAAGGCTGAGGCTGTGAAAGGTTATTCCCCAGCCTCCAGCCCCCAGCCTTTTCTCCTCAGCTCATTGCAAAGACAAACACCAACAGCATGCTTTCTGCATTTTAGCATTATAATTCGTATAGGAGCTCTGGCTACCCTGCTAGTAATAATAGATGTGTTTAACTCTGCTCCTTCTGGCAGAAAGTTACAACAGAAGTTTAACGGAAGAGCATGTGAACACACTCACTGGTTGAAATGTGTCAAGCTGCCTAAGTAGGAAAACTATTTTTTTTTTTTTTGACTCCAACCGCTTCATTGTTAGACTTTGGGGAAAAAATTATAAGTTGGACAGAGAAAGCTGAACTGTTTACTGAAACCCATGTTTACAATTGCCCCCCAGCCGGTGCTGTGACAAGAAGAGTTGTGGCAATAGAAATGAGACACCCTCAGACCCTGTAATCATTGACAGGTAAGGATGACTTCTTTATTTTCAAAACAACAACAACAAAAAAACCGGTAGCAACAAGCAAAACTCTCTTTCTTGCTTGGCTTCCAGTGGCTCCTTAGCTTTGAGGCTGGTGCTGGGCTCATCTTGTGCACTGCACCATTTGTCCGTGTGTGTTATCATGCACAGGTGGGTTGACGTGGAAACCCGGTGGCTCGCTCTGTGGGGATTCAGTAATTGCTTGCGAGTTGTCAAGGGAAGCGGTTTCATCTGCCACTGCTCTCACTGTGAGGAGCACTTTATGCCTAGAGAGTCTCTGGCTTTAAACCCAGAGATATGTCATAAAATGCTTTCTGCTAATTTGTTAACAAGTATTTTATTTTTTTGCATTATTTATTTATTTATTTATTTATTACCTCTGATGGTCGTTGAAGTTGAAGCTTGGGTGGTAGTGCTCTTGCAATCATCGCCCAGTGGTAGAATGAATTTAATCTGCTCTCAATTAGTTGCAAAATGTCTCCTAATTTTTTTCCAATTGTGGCTGTCGTTTTATGTCAAGTAGCAAACATGTAACTAACAAACCAAAGTTGTTATAATTGAAACTAATTACACATGCTGGTTACATTTCCAACATTAATTTCCATAACTAGATTAGCTATATGCATTCTTTAGGTTTGCTGTTCCTCATCTTGCCATTTATCATGTTCCTTGGGCAACGTGGCATCCTTTTAAGATACCAATCATTAGTCCTAATGGTGCTAATGTGCACTTGGCATTGCCTTAGTGGAAACAACAGAAACACTGCCACCTTCCCCTCCTGACTCACCCAGGCTATTCTGAGAAGGAGAGAAGATTTCTTTCTTTCCCAACAATGGGGAGCAGCAAGGGGCCCAGTGTGTGATTGACTGCAGATTTTGAAATTGGTACCCAAATTGAATAAATGTTAGACGTGTATATATGACACCAGTTTTGTGAGGCAGAGGTTTAGACTGTTTTGAAGAGGGGTTGAGTTTCAGCAGCTTTCATTACAAAGTTATCTTTTGATCATGAACTTTGCTGTCCAGGGTCTGAAAAATTAAACCCGGAAAACCCCACGAGTTAAGCCTAAAGAAGTCAGAGGCACCGGTGGGGAGCATTGCTAATGTTTAACTAGCTGGAATAGCTGTTTGCTTAGTGGAGAATGTTCGGTATCTGACAGAAGGGACAGCTCTCTTATTAGTAATCAAATAGGGCTGACCAGTTGTGGCCGTCACTCAGGCAGTGGAGAACAAGTTCAACACTTTATGAAGCTGGAGCTACAGAAATCAATGTAATTGTATTTGTTTCGGTGTTGTGGCTATGGAAGTCATACAGCTTCGGGTTGCTGTCCTGTGATGGAACTCATTTTATTTTATTTTATCATTACTCTGGATGGGTTAGAAGTGCACTAAAACAGCCATTGGAATCTTGTCTGAGTGGAAGATGCTTGGGAAGCGGCTACTTCAGCCCTTGATATAACACTGGGAAAGATGTTTCATCTCTCGAGTGATATTTGAAGATTTTAAATGTGGTCTGTTTTAAAATCATGGCTTAAAAAATATGCCATGATCGAGAGGCCACGGTGGTTTGACTCACAATTTGGACACTGAATCTCCCTTCAAAAGCACTTTGGATTTCTTCAGTTTTCAATCACTTATTGAGCATTGATAGTGAATAACACCCAAGACTCAGTTTATCTCATGATGGGCAGTGCTTTCATCCAATATACAGAATTTACTCTTTAATTCTCTTCTAAGGGAGGGTCTTGCTTATATTTGTTTAATTAAATATATGCAAAGATTATTCACACCTTTATAACCTACAAGAAGTATGTGATCATTCATTGATATTCTAGAAGCACAAGGGGAAGGGAGAAATGTAAAAACATTTGGTTAATGGGTTTACCATGTTTATTTGAATAAGGAGGATTGAAGCTCCATTTACGCTTGGCATAAATGCTTTGGAGGTCTTAATTATTGATGAAAAATCTGCTCTGCTACTAAATTCAAAGATATGACAATTTTATAGGAATTTTAATCACCTTCCATGTTAGGGATTTTAAGGTAAGGATAGTTTTATGTACTGACAAATACGATGTACATTTTTAGCATTCTTAAGAGAGCTGTCACTTGTAATGACAAAATACTATTAGCATTTTGTTGCTTGCTGTAAATCCCTGTGAAAGGATTGTGGTATTGGCACTATCTCCAGTTTAAGGCATATTTCTAGAGGGGAAAAAATGAATTTAGTGTTTGCTAGGACAGCTTGTGTTAATCAAAGAGAGAGGCTCATCTTCAGCAGGCGATCTCTTTGGAGCAATGTGGTCATTTGCAACAGAGATCTGTCTTGTTTCATACTGATGATCATTTCTGTAGGGCGTGGACTGCCTCTGGAAATTAGTTGCTCCTGTTGAGTTTTTAGCCTGGCTTTCCCCTTGAGTATTGCAGAATCAAATGTCCCATCAGCTCGGTGAGTTTACAGGTCCTCACCAGCCCTCTTGTCACTTGGTTAGTTGGCTTAAGAATTCTATACAATGTGCTTCTCTGGCTCCTTATGGCCTTTGGATACATTTAGCAGGTTCTGACCAGATAAAGCATATTTGTCCTGAGGATATAAACCAATAATTCCAACCTGAATTGAGATCAATGGGCCCATATTTGCTCCAACCCACACCAAGCTCTTCCACACGTTGAAACTACTTTGTGTGTTATGAGAACAGGGAAGGCAGCTCCCCTGCTCTGGCAGGGTAATCACATTCTATAGGCCCTGATGCCTTAAATCAATTAATTACACAATTTAGTTTAGTTATCTTTCAGAAGTATTAGATACTTACAAATGGCAAGAAAGACACTTCAAAGTAAAGAGGTGGGGGCAGTGAGGATGTCTCCTATTAGAAACCTTTTCATTTATTGTGGAGCTTTTCCTTATGTGGACTGTTTCCCTCCACATAAAACACTGTTGGAGAAACATTTTTTAATAGTTCCATGCATTTAAAATAATACAGCAACTTACCAAGTCGAGAAGGACTATAACATTGTAAAGTGAGAGACGACACAGGGAAAGATATCTGCATGAATTGAGTTGACCTACAAAGAGCCAGATGCAGAAAACGAGGCTTGCCTCCTCATACCACACACACACACACACACACACACACACACAGCCAGGCACAACCATAGTCACCAGTCACCTCATATATGCAAGTGTGTATATGCAAATACAAACACAGTCACGTATACATGCATGAATTTTATGGTATTGCTGAGAAGGAAGGGAGTATTATTTTCCTCATGAAATAATGTTTTCTGGGAAAACACAAAAGCAGATGGTCTTCATTAGGAACACCCATTGTCCACATATCCCAAATATGAGCAGATAAATCTCTCCTGTTTCACCCGTACATTCCAAGGGCTGCAAGTGATTACAGGATGTCGGCATAGCTGCTAAACCAAAACCACACTTGGGCTCACATTATTTGCCTGTGCCATCCGGGTCTGTTTCCTCAGGAGCTCTGGAAATGCCTGGGGAAAGCACATCAGTTTACCTTCTCCTTCCTTAGTCAGCCTGAGAGGTCTGAGACCCAGTGTCCAACTGTTGCAGCCAGTGGAGGACGCCGTAGCAGGGCAGTGCGGCTGCCCACTCAGGCTGGCTGCACACTGTGGGCTGTGTGCAACTGAGAGCACGCTCTGCAGGGCAGTTCCAGATGGCACTGTCTCTGGCGTCCTGCTCGCTGGCATCTCTGCAGCACGCAGTGCCCCCTCCCCAATAAATCTGGCATTAGTCTATAGAGTTTGGGAGACTTATCATTCCAAGTCTGTCCTACTTTCCTGTCTGGGAGCCAGACATCTGTTTATCCTATTTTCTTTCTTACAGAGTTTGGAATGGCTGTAGTTTTTCTTTTTTGGGGGGAGGGGGTGCATGAAGTTTTGTCATATTTAACAGCTGTTACAGAATTTCAGCCCCGTGAGCTCTGAAAATACTTTTCAGCTGACCTCAGATTTTTATACATAATTGACATTGGGTTGTAGAAAAACATTATTTGCTTAACCTCTCATTGTCTGCGATTTCACACCGTCTCTGGTCGGAGGGTGTAAGTACCAGCAATTTTAGCTCTGTGCTCACTCTCAGCCCTCCAAAGCCTCGCTTTGATTCATTTGTGTGTTTTAAGTTTACCACACCTTTAAAGTGATTGCAGAATGGTAGCCCAAAAGGACTGAAGGTTTTCTCTTTCTTTTTTCCTTCCCTTCTCTCTCTCTCTCCTCTCTCTCCTTTTTTTTTAGTCAACAGTGTTTCCTTTCACTTCCTGTCACAAAGGTCAAAGAGAGCCGACCTTTGCTGGCAGTCCTGCCTGCTGAATTATTCATGGGATTGACTTTTTGTCAGTGCACACAGTTGTGCTCTGGGACAATTTATTCATTTACCTCATTTAAAGCTCCTTTCTGCACCTGTTCAAGTATTAATATCATGTAATTTGGGCCTAATGCCGATTTTGCTGAACACTCATTATATTTTTTATTAGCTATATTTCCAAACGATTATGTATGATTATTACCAAGCCTTACAAACAGCACCGGGTTATTCCCCAGCCCCTTACATCTTCTTGTCAGGTTGTTTTCAGAAGCAGGGTGGATAAACATTTGACCAGTCCCGATGTTTTTATTCCTACTCCATCTCCAAGCAGAGAACTTAAAGCTCCCTCCCTCATGGCCTTGCACGAGCGTGATTAAATCCAACTCGGCGAAGCTGTACAAATGCCAGCGTTTATAAGGTCAACGCTTTTGTTAAAAATGCTATGTAAATGAGGATCTGCAAAAAGGGACATTAAATAAAATTAAATTCATTGTCTTCTTTAATGTCATTTACATTTTGGCTAAGCCTCGGCCTGTCAAGGAGGATTTTAAAAATAATTTTAATTACACATCATTTAGGGAACCCAAGGTTTTCTATTCAGTAGCATTTGGATAACCTGCAGAATGGAGACCGTTTGTTAACTTCTGAAATGACGGATTGTCATTCTGTATGCATAATACAGCAAGAACAGCATAGTTTGCCGTTAATTTCTCCTTCTCAGTTTTCTTGGAAGTGAATATAATTATCATCAAATAGGCCTTGAGACCCTGGAGTCCTCCTCTTGGCCTTGGCTGCAAAGCTGAGACACTCTTTGGTTCTGGGTCTGTTTTAATACATGGGGACTTCAGAGAAGGGAAAATATTGGCTAGAAATTTGGCAATATTAAAATGCACTTTGGATGAATGGAGTGGCTACAAAGTCTCTGATTCTGGTTGGCACGAGCCCCATTTGGCTCAGCCAGGCTCAGGTGTGAATGGCTGTTTTATTCGCTGGTATGCCAATGGAGAGAGGCAAAAAGTTCACCATGTTCATTCATCCTTTAATTTTTTTTCATAAACTTCTGAAAATAAACAGAAAAGGAAGAGCGGCTTAACAAAGTCACAGTGACACACTCTCATTTAGAGAGGGCAGTACTAGGAACAGTGCCCACTTTGTGTGCATGCTTCTGAGCCCACTACCCTGCCACAACTGTGCACCAGGCAGGCCGCATCTTTGTATAAGCCAGTGCTGTGTGTCCCAGTGAGTAGGGCATCAGGCCTAGGGTTTACATCTCTGCTCTAGGCTAAGCACGCCTACAGAGATTTATGGCTGCCTGGGCTGGCTGGGTAAGGCCTACAGGGTGACCAGGCCAGACCGGTGTAGAATTGGGTTGGAAAACAAGCCACAGGCCCACAATGACTTCCGCAGCACTCTTAACCAGCTCAGATTCTCATCAGCTCTTGCAAGGGCTGAAGCTGTATGGTGCTGCCTGCTAGGGGCAGGCAGTGGCAGGCAGCTGGTTGCTATGAAAATGCAGGGCTGGAGGGAGGGGCTGGAAGCAGGGCTGTCAGAAGCTATACTCCAGGAGGGATGTTGACGCAGACCATCCCGCGCCTCTGCGGCAGCCTTATCAGGTGAAGAGCAAAGATATAGCCAGGCCCTGTAATCGTGTTAGGACGGCATGGACGAATTGGATTACGGTATGGAAAGCCGTCCAAACTCAGAGTTCTGTTACGCATGCTTACAGGAAGCAAATAATTACGCTCTGTGCACCAGAAGATAATTGGGGCTGGCCAGAGGCCTTCTCGTGACGCTGGAGAACGAAGGAGAAGCTGGCCTCATGGAAGCATGTGGGACGCACACAGGGAGGAGGAGGGCGATCTTCCCCAGATATAGGTGGCTGAAGTTGATGCTATAATTTTCGGTTACTTTTCAAAGATGGTGAATAATTTATCAGAATTCAAACTCACAGTAGCAACGGGAGGCATGTTGGAGGAGATAAAAATTCCAGGCTCTAATGATGGAGACTGTCGTGGCAGACAGGAAGTGATTGACAAGTGGGGGTACAGGAAGTGAGAACTCGAGGAGCTTAACCTGTACTTGGCAGAGCTGCCTTAGCTTGCACTCCGAGAAAATGAAAACCATTCACCCGTCCGTCCGCTCCTGACTGCGTGCCAGAACACACGTTCCTCTTGTTTGTTTATCTTAGTAGCAAATCTCTCCAAAATGTTTGTGGTTAAAACCCTATATAATGAGACATTATGCTGGCATTATGAATGCTTTAAAATAAAAATATGGCTATCATTTAGAAAAATAAGTGGAGGGATTTTATGGGTTAAGGGTTTTCTTGTATTTTACGAGCTTCTCGAACTTGGGGGGTAACTAATGTTCATTGTGCCCTCGGAAATCGACAATGCTCTCTAAAACGCTTTATTTGGAGAACAGCCCTTCACATCTGTCAAAATGGTAAATGCTGTAAATTTGCCAAGCAACTGGATGAAGAGCACTATGTTTACTAGCATGGGCATAGGGGAACTCTGACTTCAGTTTGCTATTGTATCATTTCTTGCTCCTACCCTTTAAAAAGAAAGAAAAGCATCCCCTGTCCATCTGTAATTCCTTCACTGAAGGTTACTCAGTTAGAAAATGCTCAGAATCTAGGAAGGGTCTGTGGATGGTGAGCATCCCCTGAAAGCAGCAGGGCCATACGAGTGCCTTCCCGGTAATTCACTAGGAAATGAGTTTACCATGTGCAGAAAGGAAGGGGATCGGGTGGTGTTGTTGCAGGACACAGAGCCCAGGCCTCACTAGCGGAAGAAGTCGGCTCCAGCATGTCTCTGCTGGAAGACTCAGGAGCTGCTGCACATCTGGGAGGAGGCCTCCTTTGCCCGACAGGCAGCTCTAGCCTTGCCCCACCTCTACCCCTCACCCCCACCCCCTGCTTGTAAGTCCTAGCTCTTTTTCTCAGCAGAAAACCCCAAGGGCAAGGTGCCATGTTAAAGTGACACAACCAAACACAACTTTGGCAGTGTTCAAGGATCTCAAAACATTTGCCCTCCTGGTGACAAATTTACAAAGTAGGAAGGTATCCTTCACTTTGGAGGCTGGCCCTATGCCTATAGGCTTCTATGAGGGCAGAGTACCTTCTTTTCTGGGGGGGTTCACCAAGAGTCCAAGTTGTACACATGTGTACAGAGGAGATGCTCTAGACTCTGTAAAAACAGGTTGAGTCTGAGCCTGGTTAGTCCCCTGAGGGTGACACATGGACAGCCCCAGCCTGAGATTTGATTACAGCCCTAGATGGATGTCCCACCTTCCTCGAGAGTACAGGCATCATGAGCCAGTAGGTCATCCAACTTTGACAAGGGATAGGACCTGCCATTAGGAACAGGATGACTGTAACCCAGGAGAAGGTGTGCCACTTCCAGCCAATTCAACTTGATATTTCTAGTTCTGGAGTCAGAGGGGGTCTCTCCCCTGGCTTGAGGACAAACTTTCTCCTTGAGCATCCTTCAAGGTTGCCAAAACGCTCAGTGCCAGAGATATAGTACCTAGGGATTCCATTCTAACAGGTAAGGGAAACAGGTGTTTGTGTCAAGTCCTCATCACTAAGAGACCTGTGCCCATTTCTGTAGAGTGCCCCTACAGGCACGAGGGGAGGATGGGCATCGCAGGTGTGCTCAGGAAAGCAGCGACCATAGGCAGAGAGTTTCGAGCTACATGATGTGTGCTGCCTGTCTGTGCATCCAGACTGTTTCCAGAGCAGTTTTAGGTTGACAGAAAACTGGACCGAAAGCATAATTTCCCTTGCCATTTTCCCTTTTGGTCCTATGCCCTGGGTGAGGATTTTTGCACTAGGTATGGGAGACTGGTTATAATCCAGCTAACAGAGATATGTATTAACTAAAGTCCACAAATGACTGGAGGGCTCCCTGGGTGTTGTACCTCCCGTGGAGTTTGACAAATGTCTGGTGGCATGTATCTCTCACCCTGTATCTTGTCCTGGCCTCTGTCCCCAGTATCCCACTCTGTGTCTCTCTCTCTTCCCAAACCCATGGCACTTGCCCATTTGTCTCTGGATCCCTGCCCTTTAGGGATACACAGTTAGGATCCTACTAAATATGCAGGCTTTGTAGATCAGCTGTTTCCAGGAGTAGCCTACCCTGAAGATTTCCTCCTGTCCTCTCATTACCAATAACACTTTGTGATTCTTTCTGTCACTTTTAAAAGTTTATTCCTTTCTTTCCAGTCTCGATGCTCCACTGTTCAGCTCTTCCATTCCTGAGCTTGTGTGCTGTTCCTTAGGGTGAGAGTTGTTTGCAGGGTTCTGTAGCTTGTACAAGCTGCATGTCTCACTGGCTACCCCCGCCCCTTTCAAGTTCTTAGCTCCTTTACAAAAAATTAAAGCATTTTAACTTTATATTAAGCATTTATTGAAGTGGCACAGCTCAATTTCACTTATTAGGGTTTTATTTCCTAAATAATACTGTTTGGAATATTTAAATCACGGAGGCCATAAAAGGAGAATGATTAAATTATTGGAAAGGCAACCACACTGCCCTGTGGCATAAAAACGGATGAATTCAATGTTTGGTGTACTTGTTGGCTTTTTTGGTTTAATAAATTAAACTACAAATTTTCCTAATTGCCAAACAAAATGTTAGGCCAGCTTTAGCCATTGCTGACAGTAAAAGAGAACATAAAGCCTGCTGAGAGTTATATGTGGTATTTAATACGAGACAGAGTAATGCTTGGGCTTTTACGGTTAAGTATGAATTCACACCAACAGCATTTGTTTCACATTAGGGAAGGTTTGTAAATCAGATCAGTGTGCTGGGATGGGGTGGCCGGGTGGCCTCTCGTCTTGATATTTGGTTGTTGGGCATGTGGCCAGAGACGGTTCCCCATCCACTTCCACATTCTCAATGAAGCGATAAGCCCCCTGACACCCGGAAGATTGGGTCAGGAAACAAGTTGGGGATTGGATTGGATGAACGGTATGTCCCCACCATGAGAGGTCACCAGTCTGAGTTGGCCACTGGGCAGCAGCCATCAGTTACCCAGACATCGGCTGCTGTGGGTCCCCGGCCAGGGGAGGCCCCAGGGAGAGAAGCAGGACCTGGGAGAGTGCTTCAGGGGGAGCAGCGGTCCCTGCCATTTATTAAACGTGACAAGCAGGCTCTAAATATAACGGTTCTTTCCCCAAAGATCATTACTTTGAACAAATAATGAGTCATGCAAGTTACTATACAGCCAGGGTCCCATCCAGAGCTGGGCCTTTGTGTGGCTCAGATGCAGATCCTGCCCTTACCCATTCCCTATTCAAGGTCAGATTCTCTCCCACTCTCCTTGACCATTGGGGTTGTCCTGGACACTGGTCTTCCCTTTCTGGGAGCCTGTCTTGTTGGTCACCATTCCTAGAAAAGCTTCGTGTAAAAACAAGCTTGTCTCCGGTCAGAATATCCTGACACACACATCTGTCCTATAATTTGAAAATCTTCTTTCATGCTACCAGGCCTATATGTAGGCCTAATAACAACAAAAAAATGCAGTGAGAAGAGTGCTTGCTGGGCTCAGAGTATCTGCCATTAGTAGTGGTCATGGCCCATGTTTGCTAAGACCCTAGGATAACTATTCCCAGCAATTAGAGCATCCAGACCCCTTTCCAGCACCAAACTCATTTGTCCCCATTTATTAGGCTGTGCACAGTAACTAATTTACATTGTTTCAGAGTTATGTGTTATGGTAATTTATTGCGTGTGTGGGGGTCACACAGAGGTGACCAGTCGGCAGGGCAGATCCCTGTAAGGCGAGGAGGGAGACCCCAGGAGGAGGAGCAGGGAATGCAAGGGGTCTGTGATTTTAAACCGGCTACAGTCTTTTTAATCACGTCTTGATTTATTCCTTGTGACGTGGCTGGGTTTACTCTTACTCTCTGTTTTTCAACAAATCCAAGCTGGAAACAGGATTCTTTTTTGTTGTTGTTGTTGAAGGATATGGTGGTGATACTCTCTAACGAGTGGAGACTTTTACTAATGCCCTGAATAAAATATTTGCCAGCGGCCTCCACTAAATGTAAAAGCACTCCGCCGAGGAAACAATGTCGTCACTGCTCCGCCTCATCTTAGCAGGTTTCGTTATCAAGTTGAGGAAAAAGGCTTGTTTAGGCGAAAATAATGATCATAAATAGAGCTGTACAGTGGGGCTCAAGGCAGCAGTGACAGAGCCTGCTATCAGGACCTGCAATTCCAAGGAAATATGACTGTTCTGATCCAGGGAAGCAGTAATTATCTTTTTGTGAGGAATGTACAATGGTGTCGGATGATGAATTGATCGCAGATTGGAAGCGTGGTTCAACTGTCATGTTACAGAGATAAGAGAGAGCCGCGGGATTGCTCATCGCCTTTGCTAGTTCACAGCCAGCCAGTTTATTAGCACAAATCCCAAATGTTTAGTAAACTCATTAGGTCCCATCTAATGCTAATTTATCATCATAGGTGGAACCCTAGCAGTGAGGCCGGAGGACAGTACGGGATCCGCGTGATTTACAGAGCATTCTGATCAATCACTTTCTCCGCACTGACCATTTTTCTTCAAATGCTTTAAAGGGGCCTGAATGAGCCTAGGATCACACCATTCCAATTGGTCAGGGTTCTTAGAGTTATCTTCCCAAGGATGGTTATCCGAAAGGTTAGGAAATCCTGTACAAACTGATGTGAGGCACAGAACTGAGCTGTGGACCACTGTGCTGCCTTTTCTCAGCCTCTGGCTTCCCCTCTCCTCTCTTTCCTCCTCCCCTCCTTCCTCTCTTTCCTTCCCCTCCTCTCCCTCCTCTCTTCCCTCCCTTCTTCTCTCCCTCTCCTGCTATCTTTCCTTTTCCTTTTACAATCTGGTCACAGAGTCAAATTCAAAGAATTTCCTTGCAAAATCAGTTTACCAAGAAATGCATCATGGTACATAAATGTCAAGTGCAGTTTATTCTAAACTTCAGACAGTGTTTTTCTTTTAAAAAATCAAGCTTTAAATGCCCAGTTCTCCTGACATTTTCGTACATATTCTATAGTGTTTTCGAAGAGGATAATAACCTTTGCTTGATCCCAGGCAACAGCTGCAAAGATAATGAAATTCTTATGATATTTCACCAGGTAAAATGTGAATTGCAGAAGAAAAGCTATTGAATTTTTATGGATCTTAATCGCATAAAATGAGATTCATGGGGCATACGTATAACTATACTCGGTGGACCAGCTGGCTGCAGTTGCAGCGAGGATTCACCGTGTGGTGTGAGGGGCGCTCCAGCCTCCACTAAGAAATGCTCCCCAAACGCTGCCTTCAGCTTGCCCTAAGAGTGATAATGAAATATGACAGAAATTTCCTTGTGCTGGATCAGTGGCAAGCGAGGTCCTCCACCACCAATATTAATTCATCTGACTTATGTTCCAGTCTTGATTTACCTTATGATTAAAAACTTCTGCAGGTCTGCTCAGCAATTGAGATCAGATCTCATCTGCAGCCCAGTGGTATTGATCCCTATTTAACATCAAGGCTCAGAATTGATTGGCATTGATTAACAATAAAAATGCTCTCCTCCATGTCCAGCCGCCAAGCCAGCATTCTGAAAGGAGGACGCTACGTCGTCCCCCTCATTGACCAATCTGAAAAGAGAAACGGCCCCACCCGCAAGTAAACAATATATTTTAATGTTATTGTAGCTGGATGCTGGACCGACACTGCAAATTGATTTTATTCTTGTTGTATGAGATAAATATCTTTAATAAAATTCTCATTTTATTTAGGATTTTACAGGAATAACTTGATTACTCAAATAGTGGTATTTTTTTCTTTTCCCATGGTGTAAAAAATGGATTAAAACATAAAGGCTGTAATAACGTAATCCTAGAGACAAAATGTTAATCAACTTTGAAACTGTGCTCAGGATGGAAAAGTCCAGGGAGATAGTTCACGTGTGGAGACAGCAGGAAACCTGGAGGACAATTGGCTTTACAGAGCCTTTTACCCTGTCAGCCAGTGCTGGGTGACCGGACCAGCGTTTGACTGCCGTGTGCTTGACGGCTAGTTCCTCTGCAGAATACCTTAAGAACATATGGCTCCAAAGAGCTCAGCCTAGCAAAGCTACTCCACAGGAGCAAACCTGGCCACCTCAGAGAGACGGGGCCTTTGTTTCTGTTTTGTTTTTGTTGTTTCCTACAGATGCAGCCTGAGAAAAGGAGCCTCTAGCAGTTCTTCTAATTAATAGCAGAGATTTAAAAAGTGAATGGAGGAAAATAAATTAGAATAGTCTCAAACACTCTAACTTCTGATATGTTTTCTGGGAAGCCATCCTGTTCCCAAGGCCTGCTAGTAACCCCTAGCAACCCGTTAGCGCATCCTTAGCATCCAAGCACGCTGGAGGCCAGGTCCAGCTGAAAGGAATTATCCAATCTCTAACATACAGAAGTTTACAGTTATATAATGATGGAGAAAACCACAAATCCCAGGGGATGTCAAATTTTAGAGATACTTTTAAAATGAAATTATCCAGCCAAGCCTCTAAGACAACCTTCTTGTGCTTAAGACAATAACTATGGTCTGGGATTAATTTCTTTTTTGTGATAGGGCAAATCCAATTTGCTTCTTTAACTGTTGATTAAGGAATCAGTTCTACAAGGCTGTCCCCTGGAATTATTTGCTGTTTATTTGTCTGTGGAGAGCTTCTGGAATCCCCTCCAACTGAGAAGGCCAGGTCGGGCATGGCCATAATGAAGATCTGCCTGGCGGCTCCAGGCGCTCTGACTGGCCTTGTTTGTGTAGAAGAAATAGTTGGCTCTTTGAGCAGCCACTTCCTATCATGCTTGCAAAGCAGTGGAGAGAGGAGGACCCAAATCCATCTTCTCTGTAACTTTCTTTTTGCACTCTAAGGGGAAACACCCATTAGGAAACAATAAATAAGTAAATACCTTAAATGAGAATGTATCTCACTTCAAGGTCCTCAGAATTAGTGTCACTGTGTGATCTGGTATCAGGAAAACCAAGGTGTCTGGCTCCTCTTCTGCACAGGATGTATCTTCCTTCCCCCTGGATGGTGTGAGAAGAGAGTCTGTTCTGTTCACCTAACATCAGATGTGAGTACTGAATGTAGTATGCCTTCAGTTTTATTTAAAAATGAGATTCACTAATGATTTATAAACAGATTTGTGAGATTTAAGAACTGAACGTTTATCTTCATCCCTGAATGTTTCTGTGTACAGGAGGCCAGGCTCAGTTTCCCCAAATTGTCCCAGGCCCTGGGTGACCTACTATGTTGGTTGTTTTCTGCCTGTTCTCTGGGATTTTATGGCTGTTCTCGCAGTGTGGTGGGTGTTCTGTCAGATATATGTTGTTGTGTTCTAGGAAAGTATGTCCTGGGCTATCTGAGGCTTGTTCCTGTTTGATTTGGTCTTTATGTGCTGAGAGCCATTTCCCTCTATGTCAGAATGAAATCTGATTTTTGGTTTAAGGGTTGGGGAGGAGGTTCGTTTTATTAGGACCATCTTACCTTGCCATCCCTGGAAGAAGACATCCATACATAGTGTCAAGAGACTGCCAACTGACTCCAGGCAGGGCTGCCCCAAAGGGGAGAGTGTTATAAGTCCACTAGGAGTCTTCAGTGAGACATCTGAATGCTCACGCATAATTTCTAGGTTTGTAAAAGTTGTAGTAGAAAAGTGAAAGGAAAAAAATAGGGGAAAAACAGACAGATGTGTCAGAATTTGTGTTGTCGGAGTGTGTGTGGTTCCTGTGCCTGAACTAGGGGAGTTGGGCTCCCCACAGTACCTCTCTGTTGGCTACAGGGACACAAGGGCTTGGGCTACTGGTATAGAGCTTGAAGCTCAGCTTTGTTACTGGTAAGCCTCTGTCTTTGCCTCACTGCCAGGCCACCTGGGTTATACTGTGAAGGAATCCCACATGTCCCTTCCATCCTCTGATCTTGAAGGCCCTGGAAAGAGTCCTGCTCTGCTCTCCTTTTCAACCCCCCCCCCCCAACACCCCGTCCCCCCAGGATCTGAGGACCGAACCCAGGGCTCTACCACTGAGATAAATCCCCAAGCCCATTCTGGCCCTCTTCATCAGATACCTGCAAGGCTATCCCTTGTCACACTCATTCATGTCCCGCCTCAGAGTCCCTTCTCAAGGTCTGTTTCCAGGAAGCAGGTAGTAGGCCAGTGGCAAGCCTCAGGTGGGGCAGCCTGGCTGCTTCCCTGTACACTCTGTTCCTCCAAGACTCATCAGTGGGCAGAGGGAGAGCAGAAATGAGTGCTGTCCCTAGCATATGTCCTTAAGTACTGATGCCTTGTGCTTCTGAGTAAGGGCCCACAATAGTCACCTGTCTTACTCTATCCTTTCTTAGCTGTATAATGCTGAGCACCTCTGGGGATACTTTGGTATCTTGAACTTGGTGCCTGCCCCAGGTTGAGTTGAGGGATGACATTTGTTAGCCTAGTCACTCAGGTAAAATCCTTTCTTTCTTAATTTAACATAAACATTAATTTAATGTAAACATTCCCTATACCTTGTGACCAACTTTCAGGAAGGCATGTGGGGAACCAGGCAACCTTTTTCCCTCACTAATTCCTGAAACCTGGGAAGCTCTGAGAAAGTCATAGCCAGGAAGGTGACCTTGTGTTTAAACTCCCCCAGGAAGGGGCCTGGGGTAGTGTCAGTCCATGGGACCCAGGAGAATCCGTTCACACCATCCAGGGAGGAAAAAGTGGTGGGTGGTCCACGGCCGCTGTGTGACAGTTGGGGGTGTGTGAGCCCTCCTTCACCTTGATGGTCCTCTTGCCACTGGGTTGCCCTTTGGGTAGACAGGTGGCCTTGTTGGAGAAGTTCCAGGACTCTAAGCTAAGGAGTAAGGGTATGGCTGCTCCTTCTTGGCCAGTCTCCACTTCCTAGTAGATGTTAAGAGGAGGCCAGATATGGGAGCCCACCACTGAAGCCCTGTTTCATCCATGTGAGAGGTCGTAGGGTGATCACAGCTGTTAAGTGTCTTTGTAAGACATGTCTGTACAACTAAGTTATAATTATTGCCATCTCCTCAAATTTGGGGCATTTAGAAACTTGTCTCACACTAGTCAACTGGGAGAGGCTGCAGCTGGGATTTAAACCCTGGCTGTTGCGGGTCCTCCATTCATTTACCCCTTTCTGCTAGGGGCCCATAGTGTCCAGTAGGCTCTGAGGTTGGCCCCTGTAAGCTCTGGAGAGTACTTTTCTCTGTTGATCTCCAGGAAATGATGGAGAGTTTTCACACTTTAGGCCCATGAGATGGGAGGAGAAGGCTGCTTGTGATGTATGGCTGTGACCTGCACCCTGTGCAAAATGCTGTGGGTAACGGTGTGCTGGTCAGGTGGTTTGTATAAGTAAGGGCATATGTGCACATGGTGTGGCTTTGTGGAAAATGAGCAGATGCCCTGGGACATTTGTGTTCCTGTGAGAGTTGGGCTAGAGATCTTCAGAGCTGTGAGCTTAGCAAGGAGATTGAAAACATTGGTTACAGCAGTGCACACCTGTAAACCAAGTGCTTGGGAGGTGGAGGTAGGATCATCAGAAATTTAAGGTCATCCTCAACTGTGTAAGGAGTTCAAGGCTGGCCCAGGATATATATGATACCTCGTCTCAAAAACAAAAACACAAGAGAGGTTAAGGATATGCTGAACATAAGTGGGGGAACATACAGAAATACTGCTGCGTATAGGAGGTACAGCCGAAGGGAACCCATGCCCCACCACCTCAGGGCTTCTCAGGTCCTCAGAAGCTGCCTGGAAATGTTTTCGAGTGCAGTTGTAAGGTTGATACCCTTTTCCCAGGCCTTGAAACAATTCAGACACCTAGTCTCAGTTTGTGCAACAGAAGTGTGCTATTGACTCAGAGATGTCCAATCCCACATGGGAATTCTAATTCCATTTATCAATGAGAAGTGCTGAAAGGGTTTCAATCTGATTAAGCTCTATGGCAGGAAAATCCAGAGAGGCAACATCATAATGTCCACCCTTCTGCAGAATGGAGGCTGCTACAGTGGACAGGCTGGCTCTGTCTACAGTGCCCTCGAACTGTCTCTTCCCCGTGTGTGGCTAAACAAATAAATGCCAGCAAGACAAGGGGCTGAGAAATGGCTCAGTCCTTAAGCACTAGGACCCAAGCTCAGAACCCATCTAAAAAGCTGTGTGGGGTGAAGTGCTGTGATCCCAGCTCTGAACAGGTGGGGATAGGTAGGCTCTTGGCATTCACTGGCCGGCCAGCCAGCCTAGCCTACTTGCTGAGCTTCAGGCCAAGTGAGAGACGGCCTCAAACAATAAAGGTGGGTGTGGTAAGAGAGATAATTCAGTGGTTAAGAGCACTTGCTGCTCTTATAGAGGCCTGGGGTTCAATTTGAAGCACCCACATGGTGGCTCACAACCATCCGTGACTCCAGTACCAAGGACTTTGATCCCCTCTTCTGACCTCTCTGGGTACCGGGAATGTACTTGGTACACAGACATACACACAGGCAAAAACAGTCATACAATAAAGTTAAATAAATAAATAAATAAATAAATATTAAGAATTAAAAAAAAAGATGGATAGCACCTCAGGAAAGGTATCTGAGGTTGTTCTCTGGCCTTCATATATATATACATACATGTACGTGAGCACCCACATGCTACATATTAACCCACACCAACACATACACACTATGCAAAACATAGAAACACAGATCCTTAAACAGAAGTGTAAGAATGAGAGGATCTGTCTGAATCGCCCTGTGCACTGCCACCACCTTTGCTCCCAAGGGTCCTTGGGGTCTCGGTTTTTCAGAGGTCTGTTTCTAAAAGTCCCCAGGGGAAAAGCCTGTCTGAGCCTTTGGGAGCTCAGTTCCTGACTTACGGATTGAGACTGTCCTCTAAAATGACCCCACACTCTGCACAAACCAAGAGCTTCTCTGTATTCAAGAGTCTTGGGCCCTATCCCTTGAGGGACGGAAGCCCCTGCTGTGCACAGAGGTCATGGCCAAGGTCTCTGATCCTAGTGAAGATACAGGACTCCTATCCTGGGGCAGTGCTGTGTTTGTGAGATGGGTTACCTACCCCTGATGCCTTTCCAGCTTTTAAGGACCCACTCAACCTTTCCTTGTGCTTGATAGTTTTTGGTAGTTTGAAGAGAGCCTCCCCACAATTCTGGATAGGACTGAACTGAACCTTATTCCTATAAGGTAAATTTTATGGAGTCTAGGGCATAAAGGAATCAAGAATAATTGATTCTCTGGGACATTGCCGTGGTTGTCCCTTACACACAGGCTGCCCTGCTTCCATCGGCTGCCCCCAGTTACTTGAAGCCATCTCCTTTTTGAGCCCTGGGCAACTCTTGCTGTCTTCTGTAGTCTCAGCTGCTGACATTGCCCCCAGAGACATCCCCAGCCCTTCTATGTCCCTTGGGCAGTACCCACTGGGGTCATGTCCCTGGCCCATCTGGTGCAAGCGGGAGGCTTTAGGCTAGTCCTTGCCTTCCACAGACTTTCCTTAGAGGACTGTTACCCTCAGGACAAACAATAGGGACTTGAGAACTGTCATGGAATACCAGCGTCAGTCTGTGATGCTTTCTGTAATTCCATAAGTAGAATTCTATATAATTCCATAATGTAATGATTTTTGTAATTGGAATTGATGCTGCTGTTGTACACAGGCCTCTAGGACTGCACCTGCTGCCTCCTCTAGCTGGCCCCAGGCACCAGCTGCATGGTTGGGGGTGGGGTAACTGCAGGAAGTCCCTCTCCCCAGAGTGGCACAGTGGTGGAGGAGGGGCTCTTAGTACTTAAGAGACACTCTGAGATCTGTTTTTTATGATGTTCCTTGTCTGGGTTGCTTGTGGTTGAGTGTGGCCCTTCTTGACATCCTGGATTCTCTCTATTCATCTGCTCACATACCACGCCCTTTACTCTGTCAGGCTTGTCCATTGCTAGACCATAGTCTCATAGCAGAAGGCCAGATTCTGGGTGGATGGTCCTCACTCTATATCCCCCTCTTGGGTGTACTAAGAGCAGTGCTGTGGGTCAGGCTAGCCCCAGACATGGCTGTGCTACTAGACCACTTGCCACCTGCAAGCTTATGCTTAGGAAGGGTGGCCTTCTGGATGAGTAGTTCTGGTCCAGAAACATCACTAACCGACGACACCCATCAGCTCCACACCTTACTCAGGCAGCATGCTTAGCCTCACTCATTGATAGGAGCCAAGTTGTGGGGCCAGTCCCTAGGAGGTCTGGGTCACACAGACACACGATCAGAAGCTTTTGTGCCTTCAGAGAGGTCCCTGTTCGTGGAAGCTTGTCAGATACATGGCTTACAGCTGTGAGCTTATGGCTAGCATTTTCAGATAAGTATGTTTAATGTCATACTCGGGACACTGGGACATGCTTATCCTAAAATGTCAGTTTCTTTGGCTAGACTATCACCAAGCACAAAGCAGGCCCTACTGATCTAGAACACTCTGGAGTGTTCCAGGGTGATCCAGAAAGTTCTAGAATATTTCGTTGGCTCTGTGCACAGTGAATTCTTAGATCTATGAGACCTGGCCTGTATCTGCATGTCCTGCTAACTTTAGATCTGTTCATGGGAGGAACACCTGAGATCTAAATGTGGAAATCCTACCTTGGTTACATCACACCTGGCCTGGTGCCCATGGAGTGTTCAGTTTTATTTTTTCAGTGTTCAAGATTCTCCTCTTTTAATTGGAGCATCAGGATCACAGGAGAGAATGGAAACGAGGAGGAGGGAACATTGAACTTAGACACTCCCAGCCCCACTGCTAAAGCATGCAGCTTAATAGTATGCAAATGAGCTAATACTCAATAGTCACTCAGAGTGACTCATTTGCATTTGGCCCTGAGATGAGACTGCAGATAGGATGGTGTAGGGAGAACCCATCAGAAAGAGCACCCAGAGGTCCCTGTGGGCTTTGAGGACATCACCCAGAGCTGCTGGTGTTTGCTGAGCTCTCGCTGGGCAGGGACAGAGTAGACTCATAGGA
>JADRCD010196338.1:0-42972 GCA_019843815.1 Montemys delectorum | reverse complement strand
CACACACACACACACACACACACACACACACACACACACTTATTCCAAACCAACCGCTGCTGGCGCTGAACACACGCGATTTTAGCTGACTCTTCACATGGCCACCTGCTAAAACAATGGAGAAAGACTGCAGAAACCAATTACTTCATATTTTAATAATGCTAGCTATTTCCTGAGACCAAGTGTCCTAGAAGAATAGGAAGGTCACTTACCCTAGGGCAGCCTCTCAGCACTGTGTCTGCAATTGCTGAAGGTCCTGGATGCTGGCACTGTAACCCAATCTGAGTATGGATCTGGCCATCCCCCTGCCCCTCCAGGGGAGGCTTTGTACAAATCTAAGACACTAAGCAGTATTCATACTTGGTTTGACCTAAGCAAATATTTCTTCCTCCTTGCCAACCTCTCTGTTGATGTAGTTTTTAAATCCCCAACTTCCATCCCATAGGTACCTTTAAGAACTTTGCAGGCATTCAGCAACATTAAAACCATAAATCATTTGCAGGATATCCCTCTCAACTGCAATACAGAATTTGCCTCCCCACGAATTGTTTAGCTACCACAGCTGTCTGTGTACAACAGACAAATTTCATCCACTACCTCATCAACAAGGAAGCTTTAGGGTCATTGAAAGAATCTGCCAGAACCTATCTGTGTGGAATCTTAGCCACATGGAGGCTCTTTGCCTTTGGGCAAATGGTTTGTATGCTCAGAGACACTCTTTCTCTTGTCTTTTTCAAAATTAAATTAATTTTATTTATTTACCATATGTGTCCATGTGTGGAGGTCGGGGGATAGCTTTCAGTGATATCCTTCGACCTTAGATTCCAAAAATCAAGCTCAAACTCAAGTCACAGCTGAGGTAGCTCATGGACTTTAAAATCTAGTTTCTTTGTCTATGCTTTCTTACACATTTGTATGAGAGTCGTGTGTGTGTGTGTGTGTGAGAGAGAGAGAGAGAGAGAGAGAGAGAGAGAGAGAGAGAGAGCGCACTGTGAAAACAGGTTGCTACTCTTATTAACAGTAACAGCAATAAATGTGATGTCTGTTTTCCTGTTTGCACATTATAGCCTGTTCTATTTTTTTTTTCCTGTAGCTCTTATGGCTAAAACCCTAATGGGTTTAATATTTGTCTGAACTAATTAATTTTGTTTCTTTAATATAGTTTCTTTTATAGCTGGAGAGAATGGGCTTTACTCTTCAAAGTAAAACCTGAGGGTTCCATTGGCTGTGTCGCAGGTACCCTACCTGACACCCTCCCTGACACACGGTCAATAGAGCATGGAGTTCTATAACAAGTTTTGAATTCATTTTCTTTATTAAAAAGCCATTTTTGGATGTGTTTCAGGGGGCCCTAACTGTATATATGGCTTTAATTCACCATCCTGAGGGAAGAAATGAGGCTGGTAATTAAGTTGGTATGGAGAGTTCACACTTGAAAACATACTTTAAATCCAAGTGACTGGAAGATGTTTTCAAACGGTAGAAGTGCTGTAAGTGTCCCGCTGCAGTTTAAAAAATCCCAAATCCAGCTGCCACCTCTACTTCCTGGCACAATTTTTTAGCCTGTACATGGTACTGACTGGAGAGCAATGCCTGGCTCAGGGGACTTTAACAAACTAAAAACTGAATCTGGTCTTACCTCTCTTTGCATCACATGTCCTTGAAAGCCATTATGCATATAACAAGTGCCACGAGGCTGCTTGTCACCTGCTCTTAGCACAGACAGAGGGAGCTTTTAAATCTAAGCCATCTCTGTTCTATCTCTTGTATGCATTCTTTGATAAGTGGTTATTAGCCCAGAAGTTTGGATTACAGGAAGAACGACCCACAAACCACAAGAAACTTTAGAAGAAGGAAGACTAAAAGGTGGACATTTCATTCCTTCTTAAAAAGGGGAATCAAACACCCACAGAAGGAGTGGCAGAGATTAACTTTGGAGCAGAGACGGAAGGAAGGACAAGCATATAGCTATCTCCTAAGAGGCTCTGACAATACCTGACTAATACAGATGTAGAGGCTCACAGCCATTCATTGAACTGAGTACACGGTCCCCAATGTAGAGAAAGGTTCTATGGAGCTGAAGGGTTTGCAGCCCCTTAGGACGAACAACAATTACTAACTAGTACCCTCAGAGCTTCCAGGGACCCAACCACCAATCAAGGACTATACAGGGTGGGATTGAATGTACTGGCAGCAGGTATATAGTAGAGGATTGCAAATTCGATCATCAATAGGAGTAAAGGACCTCGGCCTTGTGAAGGTTTTGTGCCCCAGTGTAGGGGAATGCCAGGGCCAATAAATGGGAGAGGGTGGGGTGGTAGGCATTGGGAGGGGGGAGGCAAAAGGGGTTTGTTCTTGTTTTTGTTTGTTTGTTTGTTTGTTTTGGAGGAGAAAATGGGAAGGGGAAAATGTACGTGTAAATAAAGAAAATACAAAAAATTTTTAAAAAAAATTAAAAAAAAAAATCTAAGCCATCTCCTGTAGTTACCAGGACCATGAAGCCCCCCCTCCCCCGCAAAGCACTCTCTTACAATGCTAACTTTCTTATGCTATAACAAAATACACTATAAAAAATATAGTTTATGTACTGGCTGAAGTTACCACAGAGAAAGGAGCCTCCCTTGAGGAAATGCCTCCATGAGATCCAGCTGTAAGGCATTTTCTCAATTAGTAATCAAGGGAGAAAGGGCCCATTGTGGGTGGTGCCATCCCTGGGCTGGTAGTCCTGGGTTCTATAAGAGAGCAAGCTGAGCAAGCCAGGGGAAGCAAGCCAGTAAGTAATATCCCTCCATGGCCTTTTGCATCGTTCCATCCTGCATCCTGACCTGCTTGAGTTCCAGTCCTGACTTCCTTTGGTGAAGAACAGCAGTGTGGAAATATAAGCTGAATAAACCCTTTCTTCCCCAACTTTCTTTTTGGTAATGATGTTTGTGCAGGAATAGAAACCCTGACTATGACAGTTTATATATGTACAGTATTTTATAGTGTATTTTGTTATAGTATAATATTTTTATATAGTATATACACATATATGCTATGTATACTATATATATAGTATTTTATAGTGTAATATATATTATACTATATATAGTATATGTAAGTATAGTATTTTATAGTATAATACACTAGTTTAATAAATATATGTAATATTATACTTAAAATACTATACTAAAATTAAAAAGAAGAAAGGATTTGGGGCTCAGTTTGGGATATTTCAGTCTACGGCTGCCTAGCCCTGCTGCTTCGGGGCCTTTAGTGACGTAACATACCATGGCAGATGTGCACACATGGTAAGGAAACAGGATGCTCACCTCGTGGTGCCAGGAAAGCAAGGAGAGAGAGGAAGGTAGTCCCTGGGAAGCATTCCCTTTGAAGCCTGTGACCACGAGGTGCAGGCTGGGTGAACTGAGATGCCCCACAGCTCTCCCACAATGACACCATGAAGATCCTCCCATTCTGCTCTTCCCCTTTTGTCCTAGCTGTAAGTTCTCCTTGGGGAGAACCTGGGGTACCTGTGCTCACCACACAACAGTGTGCTCAGAGTTTGACCGCCAACAGGTGCTGTTACATGGGAAGTAAAGTGGGCTTCTGCATTTTCCAAAGTAGTAGTGATTATTGTATTATAAAATTTAATGTTAGCAATTTGAGTCTCTATTCTGCCTTTTATTTTAATGTGTAATTGTGGATACTTTATAAAGTGATTTTGCAATGTGTATTTTTAATAAAACCATGTACCTTATATACTTTGGACTCAATTGCTTTTAATCCATTATACGTTTGAGAAGTGGAACAAGTTAAGATTATTTGATAAAAAGAAATTATGAGAGCAGCCTGCTATCCTAGGTGGACCTCCACTCTCCTGCCACCTCTCTGCCCACCTTTATTAGACCTGCAGCTCCTAAACCATCCAGGTAAGCTTCCCTGCCCCCACCCATCTTGCCTGCTGGTGAGTCCTCTGGTGCATGCCAAGCAGCCCTACGAAGACAAGGAAGAACACTTCATATTCACTCAAGAAAAAAATCTACCAAGATGGTATCTCAATTCTGAACATCTATTCTCCAAACACAATGTTTCTTTGTAAAAGAAACATTGCTAAATCTTAAATCACACATCAAACCCCACACATTAATAGTGGGAGGCTTCAAACAACACTCTCACCAATTGACAGGTCATCCAGACAAAAACTAAAACAAAGAAATAATAACACTAACAGATATTATGAATTAAATGGACCTAACAGACATCTAATAGAATATTTCACCCAAACCAAAAGAATATACCTTCTCAGCACCTCATGAACGTCAGCATAAAACAGGATACAGGAAATCTCAAAGAAGAGAAAGTGGGGAATAGCCTTGAATGTATTGGTACAGGAGATGGTTTCCTGAACAGAATACCAATGACTCCAGCTCTAAAATCAACAACTGAAACACACCTCTTGCCACCTACGAGCAGGCAGGAGAACAGGCCCCAGGTCATGACACAGGACAACAAAAGAGTATCTGAGAAGTGTCCTGGTGAGGATCTAGTATTGATGGTGTAGCAGAAGCCAGAGGCCTTGAACCAGACCCATGACTAACTGCGATGAATATTTGCAAGTAAAGAGGCATGGACTAAAGGATATACTAGAAGACACACTGCCACACACTACAACTTCCATGATTATTTTCTTTTGGGGTTCAAGGTTGCAAGGGGGGAGGGCACAAAGGGATGGAGAGATGAGTGGGACTGGGGTGCGTGATGTGAAATTTACAAAGAATCAATAAAATGTTTTTTTAATTAATTTTCAGGTACTATTTTTATGGAGAAAGACGTCTGAGTGGCAATAATCCCTTGGAAGAAATGACTGCTGAGGGTGGTGGTGAGGTGGGGTGGGGCACGGGAAAGCAAACACTTGGAAAACGAACTCACAGATTAGAGTAATATACAGATTAGTGTAATATACGGGTTACATTAATATACAGATTACGGTAATGTGCAGTCTTGTGGTGTTGGAAGATGATAGCTGCTGTTTTGCCTGTAAAGATGGCTACTCTATACAGACGATGTCACTGTGTATCAGGGGCATTTGTGTGCCACAGACAATTGAGGAGAAAGACACAGGAACTGCTGTATAGTCCTAAACCAGGATCCAGAAACCTTACACCAATCTTTATTTATTTATTTATTTATTTATTTATTTATTTAAGCTTTGTTACAATTTTCATGTATGTGTCTGTGGGAATGTAGGCCATGTGTGGACAGGAACCTGTGGAGGCCAGAAGAGGGCATCAGGTTCCTGGGGCTGGAGTTGAAGTCCACTGTGAACTGCCTGACATGGGTACTAGGAAGTAAACATGGATCCCCATGAAGAGCAGCCAGCTCTCCAAACCACAAGGCCACCTTCCCAGTCACGATTAGGGAGGCATCCCGGCTAGGCTCAGACCACTCACACCAATTCATAGCACCATGAAGCAAACAGGCAGGACAGACAGGAAGATGCCAGGGGAGGCTTTTGCCTACTGATGACCAGGACAGTTACACACAGTGGGCGTGTAATCTTACTATTGAGGTATCAAGGGTCTCCTTTGTCTTTATTATAGTAAGACTACAGGAGAACAGTGGGACAGGATCCATCCAATAATCCCAATTATCCACCATTGCACCTTGACTTTGGATACTTACATGTATGGATGTTTTGCCTGTATGTGTGTGCACCACAGGGGCCAGCGGAGGGCGTCAGATCCCCTGGAATGTGAGTGGCAGATGGTTGTGAGCTGCCATGTGGTTGCTGGGAACCAAACCCAGGTTCTCTGTAAGAGCAGTCAGTGCTCTTAACACCTAAGCCATCTCTCCAGCTCTACTGTACTGTTACTTTAAACTTTTACAGTATAGCTCTGTCCCATAATAGGAGAAGGCTATACATATGATGCTAATACTGTAGTCAAGCTTGCCGTGCTACACATAGATAACAAAGGAGTTAAACATAGTGTGACTGATGTTCATCATCATGACCAGCCATGCTCCTGACATGGGTTTATCTCTAATTCTTGCCTGTGACTAGATTAGGGAAAAATAACTAAAGTAAGCTACATTATTCTTGCACGGTTAATTAGCATGTCTGGCATGCTTTATGGGGAGTTGTGTGCCCCAGTTAATGAGGTCTAGCACTCAACGTCTGTTGCTCTGCCTTGACTCCCAGCTCATGCTAACAACACTCAGCCAACCTCATAGTCAGCACAAGGAAATTTGTTCCTATCCTTCATCAGCTTAAATAAAATTCTTCTCAGGAAGACCATACCTCCATTGACCAAAACACGATCTAATTTGAAAACTTGTGAGCTATCCTAGGATGGGGATTATTTTGTGAGTCACAGGCTCAGGCTTGTGATGCCAGCCGGACGTTAGCCATCTTGAGAGCTGGAGAAATGTATAGAAGAATATGACCTGCTGTTAAATTAAGTACTAATTAAAGTATCGACACAAAATTGTCTGAAAGCTTAAACCCTGGGTGTTTCTAAGTCAACGAACCTGCAAGCAAGCATGGGTCCGTAAGTCTCTGACGAGCGCTGCAGTTTTCTGGGAACTGATGAAGTCTGTTTGTTAATTACTAGAGAAGAGGTCAGCTTTAACTTAAGAAGAACTGTTTGGAGGAGATAGATTTCCATTATTACTGTATCTTACTATTATTTCATTAACAAATGTAGGTAGGAATAAACATCTCGTTTTTATTAGACGTTAGAAATCTCCCTGTAAGCAGTTGAGAGATGGCTCAGTGGTTAAGGATCCGGGTTCAGCTCCCAGCACCTATGTGGTGGCTCACAACCATCTGTAACTCCAGTTCTAGGGGATCTGACACCCTCTTCTGGCCTCCGAAGGCGCCAGGCATGCACACGGTGCCCATACCTACAAGCAGGCAAAAGAATCACACACATAAAGTAAAAATAAAAACTTTTTTTTGGTTTGTTTGTTTGTTTGTTTGTTTGTTTGTTGAGTCAGGGTTTCTCTGTATAGCCATGGCTGTCCTGGAACTCACTCTGTAGACAAGGCTGGCCTCGAACTCAGAAATCTGCCTGCCTCTGCCTCCCAAGTGCTGGGATTAAAGGTGTGAGCCACCACTGACCAGCTAATAAAAACTTAAAAAAAAAAAATCCACAACAAATAATCTTTCCTTGATACTTTTTTTAAAAAAGAAATTTTGTAAAGATGCCATCTTTGGCCAGGTAGAGATGACATACGCCTTTAATCCCAGAATTTATGAGGCAGAGGCAGGTGGATCTCTGTGAGTGAGTACCAGAACAGCCAAGAGCCAAGGCTACACAGAGAAACCTTGTCTTGGAAAAAAAAAAAAGGCAGCAAAATCTGATTGTTACATATCTGTGTGTGGCAAGGCTGCCAGGTCAATGTGGCTGAGACTAGATATTGCTACACAGTGGTTTTTTTTCCCATGTCAACATGTAAATACATGAACTTCAGTAAGGCCAATTGTATCCCATCATGTAGGTGGACTACATTCAATGGGTTGATATCCTTAAGAGAAAAAGGCTGAGGCCCCAGTGGAAGAAGAGATGCTGCCTCCAGGTGCCTTTCACACTTGAGCACAGTATCGAGTCTCCCATGGGTCCTGAGCTTGCTCGCCTGCCCTAAGGATTCCAGGCTTGCCAGGTACACGGACCAGGTGCTGAACATAAAACTACAGCCCAAATAAAAACTCTATTGGCCCTGCAGCTCTGAAGATGCCTGACTAATACAATGAGCCCCTGAAACCACATTTCTGAATGGTAGACCTGTGATACAGCAAGAGCTGCAGATGGGCCATTCAGAATCACGCTCAGCCAGGGAGTGGCCACGGCACACACAAGACAGATGGGACAGAGAAGGAAACACCGTGGAGCTCACTGCAAAACATGAATACTGAGACTCCAGAGCTTAGGCTCGCTTAGGTCATGAGAGGCCAAGCCACCACGTTGCTGTGCATGGAACAGAGGGCCTGACCTCAATCCTGCCCCCTCAGGAGGGTCTAAGTAAGATGACCCTTTGCTAAAATGAACTCTGTAAATTATGAGAGATGTAAGGTACCTAGCTACCTCAGATGTTCCCGTACAAGTTCAAGTGAGAAGTCACAGCTAGCCTCCCGGGCCTCTTGTTTTAACCGGATGTAGGTTAAAACAAGAGGTGCTTCCCATTATGTTTCTAAAACGAGAAGTGCCACACATGTGACATGGGGTGACAGTAATTGCCATGCTGCTCATTAACTGGAGGGAACAATCACACACAAACTGTGGCGCTTCTAAAATGAGAGCTACATCAGAGCAGAGCAAACATATGGAGTTATCAGGTACACATGTGCAGCCTGGGACCCCGCCACGATGAAGCAGGATTGAGCTCAGGCCTATGATGATGAGCGACTGATAAATGCACAACCAAGAAAGGCCAATAGAGAGGCTGGAGAGATGGCTCAGGGGTTAAGAGCACCGACTACTCTTCCAGAGATCATGAGTTCAAATCCCAGCAACTACGTGGTGGCTCATAACCATCCATAATGAGATCTGAGGCCCTCTGCTGGTGTGTCTGAAGACAGCTACAGTGTACATATATATAATAAATAAATAAAAATCTTTTTTTAAAAAAAAAGGAAAGAAAGAAAGAAAGGTCAGCAGGTAAATGACCTTGAAATGTGGGTTCTTCTAAGCAAAAACCTAGATGTTACAGGCATACCATTTGCTACACACAATGAAACCTCAGAAGCTGAGCTCCCCTGAGGCCCCGAGGTTCCAGGGGAGACACAAAGCATCTGTACAGACTTGGTCTTCCCAGTTCCTGCCAAGTATGCTGGTTCACTTTTGTCAGCTTGACACAAACTGAAGTCACTTGCGAAGAGGGAACATTAACTCAAGAATTGCCTCCATTGATAGACATGTAGATATGTGCAAGATCCCCACTGAGTACCAACCCACCCTTGCACATCAAGTCGCTGCAGGACTAGGCACATCCTCTCCCACTGAGGCCAGACAAGGCAGCCCAGTTAGGGGAACAGGATCTATAGGCAGGCAACAGAGTCAGGGTAAGAACCACCACCACCTTGCCCCTGCTCCAGTTATGGGGGGACCTGCATGAAGACCAAGCTGCACATCTGGGGGTGGGGCTAGGTCCAGCCTGTGTATGCTCTTTGGTTGGTGGTTCAGCTCTGGGAGCCCCCAAGGGTCAAGTTAGTTGACTCTGTTGGCCTTCTCATGGAGTCCCTATTCCCTCCAGGTTCCTCAATCCTTCCCTGAACTCTTCCACAGGACTTACTGAGCTCTGTCTAATGTTTATCTGTGGGTCTCTGGTTCTGTTTCCATCAGCTGCTGTGTGGAGCCTCTCAGAGGACAGTTATGCTAGGCTCCTGTCTGCAAGCATAACAGAGAATTATTAATAGTGTCAGGGATGGGTTCCTGCCCATGGGGTGGGTCTTAAGTTGGGCCAGTCATTGCTTGGCCATTCCCTCAGTCTCTGCTCTACCTTTGTTCCTGTGTTTCTTGAAGGCAGGACACATTTTGGGTCAAAGGTTTTATGGGCTGGGTTGGTGTTCTTATCCCTCCACTGGGAGTCCTGCCTGGCTACAGGAGGTGGCCACTTCAGGCTTTATACCCTCCACTGCTAGGAGTCTCAGCTCGCCCTAGAAGAGCCACCCCTATACCAGGTATCTAGCATGTCCTAGAGGTGGCACCTTTGGGAGAAGGAATAACAGACATTCTACTTTATAACCTAAGTTTCCAACACGTCTCTGGGATGCTCTAACGTCCTTATGGCTTAGCAACAGCTTCCTCCTCATGCTCCTGCTAGTTGAAACTGTACCTAAATGACCACCTAGAACATGAATTTATATGTGTAATTTACAGTATCTGCGGTAAATTTACTTTTATCTTAATGGCATGAGATCTAGCCCACAGTGGCTTCATGAGAAGCGAGTGCCCAATGCCAACTATGAACTGCTGAGAAACCATGTAGTTAGAGTGTGCCTCAGGGGCATTCCAGGCCACAGATAAACTAGAAACTAGGCACTGCAAACCACTGTGCAAACTAAGCAGGCATAACAGGTTAAATACGGATGCTTAATAAGCTCTTCGAAATAGTCTCTTACTCTGTTATCATACAGAATTCTAGCACCATCGTTCAGAGCATCTACTGCTTTCAGCAGACAGGCTGAACCAAGCCCCCAGTTTTTGTAAGAAGGCTAGGCCAATACTTGGCTGAAGCCTCCCCAAGCCCAGGGTACGTGAGCTCCTAGCTTAGGTGTATCCCAAAACATAGAAAATACATTCCCCTATCCCATAGCATTTGGAATCAGTTGTTTGAGTCATTTTTCAGGACTTATCCACATCTTTGTCTCTGGAAGACAGGACACGGGTCCCATGAAAGAGTCCGAATTCAATGTCAAGTTCTGTGACTCACGAGTTACGATTTCCCTCATCAACAAGAATGAGGGAAGGCCTTCTACTGCACTATGAGAAGCTTTGTAGAAAAACAAAACAAAACAAAACAAGAACACCATGTTAAAAAAAAAAAAAAGGATCTAATGAATGCAATTATCATTTTCAGCAATTGTTACGGAGAAGAAAGACACATCTCTTCATGAAGAGAAAGAGCTGTAGGCACTCCACCTAAATCCTTAGTATCCATAGGTCAAAGTGCTGAGTCCACACAGAATCCACTCGGCATCACCACGCACAGTCACTTGTGAAATAGAGTCCATCCTTCAGCACAGGACACCAGCTAAGGCAGATGCAAAGCCCCAGATCGCTATCACTCTCTAAGATGATCCACTCCCTCTGTTCATCGCACACTCTTCCTACCTTCTCAGCCATGCCTCCCATGCTCCCCACAATTCCTTGTCCACCCCTGAGCCCTTTAATCTCCCAGGCAGCTTGTTGGCAGTGTGCCTCGCCCCCAAGTCACACATCTTCCCATATGGTCTGAACTTTAGCCCATGTGTTGTCCCCGGCAGTCTCTCCCTTTCAGTAAATGCCCCTGCCCTTTCAAATCTGCAATCCGATGGAGTCCTGAAGGTTTCTTTAACGGTTCTGTTAGTGACAGTCATCAACAAGCCTCCTCTACTGAGAAAGGTAGACCTGTCCAAATGACTTCACAGCTTGGAAGGTAATGCATAGAGAACAGCATCTGAGTAGGAAGGGGTCCCCTGCCCAGTCAACCCAAGTGATTCATGAGGTAACAGGTGTTGAGGCCACTGCCCTCCCTTCCTACCTTACATTCCCTTTGAAGAAAGACCCTGGTGGGAAGCAGCCAGATCTGAACGGAAGGTTCCATGGAAAGTCAAGAAAACAATCTGCAATGGCGGTGGTGAGGCACCCAGTAGGAGCACTGGCCAATGCACCACACTGAACTGATGCAGACTGGTCCACACCATGTAACAACTGAATGAATGAAAGGAAGGAGGGGAGGAAGGGAGGAAGGGAGGGAGGAAGGGAGGGAGGGAGGGAGGGAGATATGGAGGGAAGGAGGGAGGGAGGGAGGAAGGAAAGGAAAGGAAAGGAAAGGAAAGGAAAGGAAAGGAAAGGAAAGGAAAGGAAAGGAAAGGAAAGAAGGGGAAATGGCTGCCTTCAAGTCGAGGAATGCCAAAAACTAATGAGCATTATGCAGACGAAACCCAGTGAGTGATCGAGAGGACTCATCAATGTCTAGAGCAGAGCGAGGCAGAGTCTGTGATGACTGTGAGCACACAGGAACATGCCACAGAGGCCTATGATGGCTCTACTGAGACCTCAGGACTGGCTTCAGACAGCACTCACCGCTGAGGTCAGGTTAAGGGCAAGTAGGCATTCTCTGGACCATGTGCTATTGCTGAAGGCAGATGGGAAAGGCAGAGGCCACAGGATCTACAGCGGGGAGGAGAAGAAGTGTTTGACTTAAAAATAAGGACTTCATTTTAGCAGCAAGAGCAGAGCCTCTCATATGTGGCCATCGATTTTCCCAGACGTGACACCCAGGAAAATATCACGTATATGGGTCACACAGAGCTGCTTGGTGATAGTGGGGTCTTTTTATGGCAACATCATTAAGCTATTTATAGCAAGCAATTAAAAAGACTCTAAGTGGGCCACCACATTCCCATCTGGCGGCTCTGGCTGTGGTGGGCATAAAACAGGCAATGAGATAAGAGGCTTTCCCACAACACTGTGCTATAGGCTCACAAAGGCCACCTCTCGCTGCTTACAAACTCACCTTTAGGTGGGCTTTGTATCTTATTTTGTAAGGTCATTTTAATTATGCACAGGGCTAGTTACACACAGTGCAGGCCACATTATGGGAAAACATCAAGTTTGTTTAGTGACAAGCAGGCGTTAAGGCAAGCAGGCAGGCGGACACAGTTACATGGGACCTGACAAGCAGGTAGATGTGCCTTAGGGCTGGAACTTCAGTTTTCTGACATATAAAACCGATACCTAGCAACTGACTTCTGTTTTTCTTGACTACACTGTGCCAATCAACTTTGGGCCCAGACACAGCTCAGCAAATGACAGCTGCTGTAAGTACCACTAACACAGCCCAGGCCAACTCCCCCTACTGGTGACCTTGCAGAAACACACACTCATCAGGAGCCCACCTCTGCTCACTTACTCCAAACCTGGTCACTGGTATTTATAAGTATGCTTCACCAGATACTGCACAGGCTCACTGCACACAGTACTCATGATCTTACAAGAGCATCTTCCCCCATGCCTCCGTTCCACTTCAAGGCTATTCGTTCCATAGCCTCTTCTTACTCAAAACCTCTCTGTGCTGACCACACCTTGACATGGGCCACCATGAGCACAAGAATGTGCAGAGGAATCCATCTTCCTTCCTAATTCAGTGCAGCTGCATCCAGTTAGAAAATTCTGCCTGTGACCTGTCCCTTCATAGGCCCAGTAATGGTGCTAGGTATGGATTTCATCTTGGAAAGTGGGACTTAAACCCCAGAGAAAGGTACCATTACTATCCTGCCACATGGATGTAATGCTAGACAACTCCTAGTGACTTATTGTGATACCCATGCAACAATGCATCTCTCAACCATCATCAGAGAAGCTTCTATTTGCAGTGACAATGACTAAAGCAGAGATCCAGAACAGGTCACGATGCAGAGAATAAGAGACTGGAAGATGCTGGGCCCTACATAGGACATCCATATCATACCTCCTCCCAAGGCTCAGGGATCATTACAGATGAGGGGGCTGAATGGGTGTAATAGCCAGAGATGGCGGATGACTCCAAGCAGCCAGGATCTTCTGGGTACAATAGTGCAACTGCCCATATGACCTCAGAGGCATTGTAACAGCATGCACAAGACTTGCAGGAGCCCACGCAAGACTAAATCCCAGCATGGACAGGGGAGGTGGCCATAAAATCCCACCCCTAGCCATGGAACTATTGGCAATTGTTAGCTACTGGGAGAGGGAGAGTCAGCTTACTGTAAGAGTGTAGGCCCTGGCCTGGAGAGACAGCTTAGCAGTTAAGAGCACTGACTGATTTTCCAGAGGTCCTGAGTTCAATTCCCAGCAACCACATGGTGGCTCACAACCACCTGTAATGGGATCTGATGCCCTCTTCTGGTGGGTCTGAAGACAGCTGCAGCGTATTTGTCATATACATAAAATAAATAAATAAAATCTTAAAAAAAAAAAAAAAAAAAAAAAGAGTATAGGCCCTGGTAAGTGGATCCTGACCATGTTCCTAGTGGAAGGCACACATCCAGGAATGGCAGGCAACACTAATTGGACTTGATGAGTTAAAAATAAAAGACAAAGTTAAGTGAGAAGGGAGGGGGTACATCTGTAGGAAGTTGGGAGGGGCTGAGTATGATTGACATTATACAAAATTCCCAGAGAACTAGTATATACACATATACAGATGTGTGTAAGTATAGTACCGGCAATGCTCTGAGTACATTAGACTCACGGAGAGTCAATTTATCCCTTTTCTTCACAGGACAGAAAGTCCTCGGTGCCTGTATCGCCTGCAGTGAGTTCAGATTAAGAACTGGCACACGCTCAGAGACTGACTCTTAACTTGTTAACATGCAATACATGATGCCAGGAACTGATGGGATTTCCACTGCCACAGTCCCAGAAATGCATACAAGTTGAGTCACCTCCCCAAACACATTCAAGATGAGAACTTGCTGAACAAAGACTCTGTATACTTCCATGGAATTCGCTGTCAAGCGACACGCATCCTTATCCATGTGGTCAGAGGAAAGGGTCTGCAAATTCGAACTCCTCCCTGGAATTGTTAGTACCTAATTTTTTTTTACCCCTTTATCAATAGAATTTAAATATTAGCTATTCACATATTATCAATTCATCTATATTGAATCGAAGTCTAGGGTCGCTTTTCTGTCTCATGCAGGACTGGGTCACAAATTGAGATCTGTGGATCCCCAAATCCCTTACACAGAATGGTGTGGTGTTTGTACAGAACAAACATGTATCCTCTTGAGAGTTTAAAGCATCCCTGTCACTGAGAATGCCTACCACAATGTAAATACCACACAAATAGTTCTTGTACTGTATCGTGTAAAGCATAAATAAAACATATGTACACCTTCACTATGCATTTGAATGTTCTCAATCTATCTGAATCTGCACATACAGATCTTATGGATTTAAAGGGCCCACTGCATTTGTCTATCATATTAGTTTTTATCACAATATTCTGTGATGGGTAGTTTAATGTTTAGTATGGAAGGCATTAAATCACTCTCCAATATTTTACATTAAAGTTTTTGTTTTTAAGAGGTTTGTTATTTAATGTCATGTGTAATGAGTGTATGCGTGTGTGTGTGGGTGCATGTGTGTGTACATGTGTGTCTGTATAATAATAACAAATTAGACAAGAGCTCATGTTTGGGGAGACATGGTAAGACTTGGGAGATGGAGATAATACAAATATAAAATTCTCAAAAGTCCTGGTGGCACACACCTTTAATCCCAGCACTTCGGAGGCAGAGGCAGGCAGATTTCTGAGTTCGAGGCCAGCCTGATCTACAGAGTGAGTTCCAGGGCAGCCAGGGCTATACAGAGAAACCCTGTCTTGAAAAACCAAAAAAAAAAAAATGTTATTTAATGACATGGTAAATTATCTTTCATACCTCATGGTTGGATGTCTATATGTGATGTTTTTCTGAGCACAGAGTAAAGCACAGAAGAGTTCAAGCCTTGATATTAGCATTGGTTACCTGGATGAAGAGAAGGAAATACAGAGAGAAAACCACAAAAGAAAATAAAGACCCGTCCAATATAAGATCCCACAGATCCACATGAAGACACTAGAAAGGAATAATGGGATTAGTATTTTTCTGCAGGTTTGCAGGGCTATACACAACCATTGTTAAAGGGAAAAGGGCAAGCTGCAGAATAATGTTACAAATTATTTCGTTTAGATAGAAGCCAAGAGCCCATGTGTGCAAATAAGCCAAGTTACTTGATGGAGAAAGGTTTAGAACGCTGCTGACTTGTCCACTGATGCCATCGCAGTGTTTTAGAAAGGGGCAAACAGGGACAATGGCCACACAGAAGAGGACACACATCCTGAGATTTCCTTTTCAAATGCCATCCTACACAGACGTCTTCTGGGGGATGGAGTCTGCGGTTTCACTGAATGTGTGTACCACTAGGCATGGCCTGTAGTGAGTGTCACTCCAGCCTGCTGTTGTCAGGTGGTGACTAGAGATATCCCAAGTGGCCGAAGCCCTCATCTGGGTTATGTAGTGATCTGTTTTGGAGAGTATGGGGGCTTTAATAAGACAAAGCACGGGACAACCTGGGAATCGAAGAAAACTGTCACAATAGGATAAAGGTCACTATCTGTCATGCCACCATTCCTCCTGGAGGGAGGCCCAGGCTTGGGAAGGGACGTGGAAACTGGTAGGATTCATGGGGTTCCTCTCCACAGTCATAGAAGCAGAAAACAACACCATGCAGAAGGGCCACACAGAAGGGTTTGCAAGAGACTCTCTCTCCCATCCAGGGTTTCAGCTTCCCAGGCCTGGGAGGGCTTTTTGGTGACATGGCTGTTCAAGTCATTCGTGCTCCTATAAGTAATTCCTTATCCACACTCCTGAATGAAAACCCAGTGAACTTACCAGTTCACTGGCCTGGACTTCAGCAGAATCGTCACCTTGACCACTCGCCCCTTCCCTATCTGTGGTGAGCAGACATTGTGCTGTGACTTCTCAGAAAAGTATTAAACAATGGCCACCTATGGAAACCTCACAGCCTAGACCCTATTCAATCGCTTCTCAGAATCAGACGAGACAAGATGCTACAAGTGGGATGGAGTCCCACTGCCTCTATCCAACATGATCCTAACCAGAGAAGATAACCAAGAACAACTAGAAAAATATTGAAGTGGGAAATGGGGAGTGGGAGAGAAAGCCCTGCTATTTGTTGATGGCATAGCCTTGTATTCAGATAATCCTAAAAATTGCACCAAACAACAAAACTAAGAAACAAAGGCATCTGGTGTAGAGAGAATTGTTCAGAAACAACACCTGTCAATAAAAAAAAAAGCTTTTGGTCAATGAGCTGAGGCAGGAAAGAGTTGAGACGGGACATCTAGAATTCTGGGAAATAGAGGAGCAAGAGATTCACCCAGAACACTGAGAAGACAGACATAAGAAGACAAGGAGAAAAAAACCAGCCACATAGCTGAACTCAGGTTAGAATAAAAGGAATAATACATTAAGAACCAGCTGGAGAACAAGCTGAAGTGTAAGGCATAAGCATTTATTAATAAATAATAAGTCAGCTGGGCAGTGGTAACGCACACCTTTAATCCCAGCAGTTGGGAGGCAGAGGCAGGCGGATTTCTGAGTTCGAGGCCAGCCTGGTCTACAGAGTGAGTTCCAGGACAGCCAGGGCTACACAGAGAAACCCTGTCTCAAAAAATAAATTAATTAATTAATTAATTAATTAATTAATAAGTCTCAGAGTCGTTATTTCTGGGAATTAAGTGGTTGGGAAGGAAAAACTCGATTTTACCATCTGAGAGGCCAGATACAGAGTGGTCCCAACAAATGAGGTGCATGTCTGTATACCAACAAACAATTCATGAAGAAAACTCTTCCCTTTACAATAGCATCCAAAATAAACTAGGAGCAAATCCAGAAGGCAAAGACACTACCAAAAGAAACTAAGAAACATAAATAAAGAGACATTCCAAGACCTGTTCATGGATTACGTGTGACTATTAGAATGTCAACACTACTGGAAGCCAGCCATAGGTATACTGCAATTCCCATAATCCTAGTACACACACACACACACACACACACACACACACACACACACACGTGCGCACACACACACGCACATGTGCACACACACACGTGCACACATACAGGCACACATGCACATACACATGCACACACACACAGGCACATGTGCACACACATACACACATACACACACACACTGCTTTCAAAATTTGTTGCAAAGCAACAGCCACCAAAACACTATAGTAGAAAGTAGCTAGTGCCAAAGGTAAATGCTCAGAGACACATACAGTCAAATGTTTGGGTTTTTTTAAAGATTTTTTTTTTTATGTGTATGAGTACACTGTAGCTGTACAGATGGCCGTGAGCCATCATGTGGTTTCTGGGAATTGAACTCAGGACCTCTGCTTGCTCCAACCTGCTCACTCCAGCCCCACTTGCTCCAGCCCTGCTCACTCTGGTATAATACACTGTAGTTGTCTTCAGACACACCAGAAGAGGGCGTCTGATCTCATCACAGATGATTGTGAGCCACCATGTGGTTGCTAGGATCCGAACTCAGGACCTTTGGAAGAGCAGTTAGTGCTCTTATCCACTGAGTCATCTCGCCAGCCCTAAATGTTTTTTTTAACAACACACACAGCAGAAAAACCAGTTCCCACTAGTCAAAGCCAAGACCCCACTGAGCACATGCTGGAGAAGGAAAGCCATCTTGAAACAGACAAAAGATTTGTTCCCCACTACCTGAGTCTTAGCATCTGAAACCCCAAGTGTCAAAACATTTTAGAGCACTTTAGAGCTCATAATTTTAGGGTTAAGAATGTTCCACCAGTAACAAAACTAGAAATATTCCAAATTTAAAAAATCTTGGAGTTCTGAAACTCCTCTGCCCCAAGCACTTTTTGGTTAAGAATAACAAATCTGTACATATCTGCGGTCCCTTCCACATCCTCCAAATACTCCTCGAGGTAAATAAAAATAAAGCTCAGTGATGTCATGCATGAGGTCATAGCCTCCTAGGACAGCTTCACTTCCTAACCCAATGGAGATTCAATAGGGAGGTCAGTGGTGAGGAGTTCTAACCTCAACATGAGACCCGAGCTGAGTTCATATCACTGCCAGGTAGAACAGATACCTGCTGTAACATAGAGCCACATGGGTACCAGGGCATCTTTATCCCTTCATCCCCTAGCTGCCATGAAATAGCAATGGCTAACATCACCATCATGAAGACCAGGCAGCCTCTGTCCTCACAGTACTTAAAAATATGTCACCAATAAGACTATAAAGCCACTCGAGGATTTAAACAGATTGGGACCTGTCATTTTCTGTAAATACAGAGAACTGGAACAAAGAAAAACCTTGGAAGTCAGTGAGATGAATGTCCTACCTACCAGAGGAACCCCACCCCTAGGCCTCCTGACAAGCAGGTATCCATTGCCTCTTGAGGACTTCCAGTTGTAGGCACTTGCCACTGGATAACAAGAATGGCATAGGGGCTTCCTTCAGGTCTCTCTGGGCTGGTGTCCTGAGCAGACCTTAGGTGCAAGCTTCACAGCCAGTCCCACAAAACCCAGAGGAAGCTCCACTTCCAGGCACTCTGACACTCTCAAGATCAAAGATGAGGAGGACACAACATCTGTCCCAACACCAGGAGTAACTGGGACCAGCAGGACCAGACACACAGGAACTCTGCCAACAGAGTAGCTCAGGTTCCTTCCGGTCTCTCTGGGCTGGTGTCTTGAGCAGACCTTGGGCGCAGGCTCCACAGCCAGTCCCACAACACCCAGAGGATGCTGCTGCACTCCTAGGTGCTCTAACAAGCCCAGGATCACAAGATCCCAGAATCACAGGATCACAGAGACAGCTTGACTCTGAGGAGTTCTGACACAACCAGGATCACAGGAAGGACAGGCTCCAGTCAGATTTAGCAAGGGCAGGTAGCAATAGAGATAACCAGATGGCAGGGGGCAAGCATAAGGAAATAAACAACACAAACCAAAGTTACGTGGCATCACCATCAGAAACCCAATTCTCCCACCATAGCAAGTCCTAGACATACCATCACACGGGAAAAGCAAGATTCAGATATAAAATCACTTCTCATGATGATGATACAGGACTTTAAGAAAAACATAAATAGCACCCTCAAAGAAATACAGAAGAACACAGATAAACAGCTAAAAGCTCTTAAAGAGGAAACACAAAAATCCCTTAAAGAACTACAGGAAAACACAATCAAACAGGTGAAGGAAATGAGCAAAACCATCCAGAATCTAAAAATGGTAATAGAAACAATAGAGAAATGGGAAAGAGAGACAACCCTGGAGATACAAAACCTAGGAAAGAAATCAGGAGTCATAGATGCAAGCATCACCAACAGAATACAAGAGATAGAAGAGAGAATCTCAGGGGGGAGAAGACACCATAGAAAACATTGACACAACAGTCAAAGAAAATGCAAAAAGCAAAAAGCTCCTAACCAGGAAATCCAGGACGCAATGAAAAGACCAAACCTAAGGATAATAGGTATAGAAGAGAGTGAATATTCCCAATGTAATGGGCCAGTAAATATCTTCAAGAAAATTATAGAAGAAAATTTCCCTAACCTAAAGAAAGAGATGCCCATGAACATACAAGAAGCCTACAGAACTCCAAATAAACTCAACCAGAAAAGAAATTCCTCCCATCACATAATAATAAAAACACCAAATGCACTAAACAAAGCAAGAATTTTAAAAGTAGTAAGGAGAAAAGGTAAAGTAACATATAAAGGCAGGCCTATCAGAATTACACCAGACTTCTCACCAGAGGCTATGAAAGTTAGAAGATCTTGGGAAGATGCCATACAGACCCTACAAGAACACAAATGCCAGCCCAGGCTACTATACCCAGCAAAACTCTCAATTACCATAGATGGAGAAAACAGGATATTCCGTGACAAAACAAAATTTACACTATCTTTTCACAAATCCAGCCCTACAAAGGATAATAGATGGAAAACATCAACATAAGGAGCAAAACTACACTCTAGAAGAAAGAAGAAAGTAATCTTTCAACAAATCCACACAAATCTAATTCCACCTCTTACAACAAAAACAACAGGAAGTGACAATTACCTTTTCTTAATATATTAATATAAAAATTAATATTACCAACATAGTCTAATAGATTGAAATCCAAAAATATGAGGAATTAGAAATTTGTTGATTGTCATCTAATGGTCTCTCTGATTTGGTAATTGGAGAAATAGGTCCAATATTGTACAATCTATATACACTTTCAGCTTGTTGTTTGTGACAGTGTCTTGCTGTGTACAACATAAGAGTCTTGAAATCTTGCTTCTCCTATACTAGCCTCTCTATTAGTAGTACTGTTTATTTCATGTTTTTACACTATACTATGGTTTTCAGAACAGCTTATATATTTCAAAAGTATTTATATACCCAAGGGAGACATAGACAATTAACTTGGGAGGTGGCTTGTAGGAAAGAGAACAACAAAGAGTAAGACTGAATGCTTTGCTTGACATTTCTAGCTCTTGTATCAAGTTTGAAGAAGATGACTTTATAAGTTACTCTTTCTCTGAGATGAATGCTTTTCCAAATTATCACAGCTAATGAACCAGATTCTTACCCATACCTAATGTCTGTGCCACCCTCCAAGCAGAACCACTGTTCATTGAAACAGTTGGTGAATGACTTTATGGACAGACCATCTTAATACACACACCATTTCTTAAATGAATGTAACCTGTTCTCTGTGGGCTAAGGATAAAATCACTTACTCATGTCAAATAATTTTGAACATAGCAGGAAATCTGTATCCAAAAATTGAGCCTACAATTCATTCCTCGGCGCAGCAGAACTGTCAACTCTCAGCTTAGCTACGATGGAGGTAAAATCCTTTGGTGATGTGAGGATCATTGAAGTACAGCCTTATTACAATGAAATCCAATGTCTAAAAATCGTTCTTATTTTGGGCTTATACCACCGTAAGAGCCAAGATTTTAAACTCTACTAAATACAAAACAAACAAACAAACAAAAAGGGGCTGGAGAGATGACTCAGCGGTTAAAAAGCACCGATTGCTCTTCCAGAGGACCTGAGTTCGGTTCTCAGCAACCACATGGTGGCTCACAACCATCTGTAATGGGATCTGATGCCGTCTTCTGGTGTGTCTAAAGACAGCTACAGTGTACTCATATACATAAAATAAATAAATATTTAAAGAAAAGTGACTCCTTCTCAAACTGCCCCTCCCCCCCAGAATTTCTATGTCTGGGACTGATCCTTGACTTCTTAAAAATAGAGAGACGATTTTGAATTACACAAGGATTTGCGTCAACTTGAAGAGTCACTTTTAGCTTTTTGAGTTCTTCAATAAAAAAGTTAATATGGTGGTGCACGCCTTTGATCCCAGTGCTCGGCATGCAGAGGCAGGTGGCTCTCTATGAGTTTGAGGCTAGCCTGGTCTACATAGCAAGTTCCAGGTCAGCCCAACCTACACAGGGAGACCTTGTCTCCAAATAAAATGTGAAGAGCCTACAGTAGATTCCTATGGATGATCACAGCGCTATTAAACTACATCAGCGTGAGCCTTAAAGCAATACAGCAAGGCTGTGTAACACCCTTTCCACACATCTGCGGGTAGGTTCTCAATGCATTAAGGAACAAACAGCCTGTCATCAGGACAAGGAGCAGACTGCCAGGGTGTAAAGCCGTCTCTCAAAACACTAAAAGAAAGGCAAGCACATAATCTTTAAAGATGCATCGTTGTAAGCACATAATCTTTAAAGGCTCACGATTCTTAGCAAGCAGTGGGGTACTAAACCAAGAGTTACCCATAGCCCCACTGACAAGCTGTGACAGAGCCTAATGGGACACTGGCCAGCACCAATCTCAAGCTTTAATATTCAGGAGAGACCGAGAAATCATTGAGTTTTAATCTCCCAGTCAGAGAGATAGGTAATAAATTTTTGTGGCATAAATAAACAATGTTACATTGCTTCTCTGACATCGGGGAAGGATGAACAGCAGAGCAGAACTAATAACACAGAAGTAAATTTCATTACATACAAGAATGTGAGGCAGAGTGAGGACTCCATCATCAGGGATGGGAAGTGCTTCATGTGCAGCCTGGGAGACACTAACTACAGACTGATCGCTGCCTGCTCCTGTGTGATTCCCCTAGCTCTCCCCTTCCTGCTTCTCTACAACTCTCTCATATACATGTGTGTACATGTATATGTCTGTATGTATGTGTTTGTGTGTATCTACATATGTGTCTGTACATGTGCATATAAGTGTATATGTGTATATGTGTGTTTATTATGTATCTGTGTGTGTATATATATACTTATGTGTGTTTATGTTTGGATGTGTTTTGTGCAATTGTATATGAATGTGTATGTGTACATATGTGTGTATATATATGTATGTTCATACTGTGATTGTATGTGTGTTTGTATGTGTATGTCTAAGTGACATGTATATATGGTATGTTTATGTGTGTGTATAGATGCATTTATGTGTGTATGTTTATGTGCATGTGTGCATTTGTATATGTATGTGTGCATGTGTGTATGCATGTGCAAATATATCTATGTATGTGTATATATACATGTACATGTGTGTATGCATGTGCAAATATATCTATGTATGTGTATATACATGTACATGTGTGTATACATGTGCAAATATGTATGTATACATGTATGTGTGCATATATGTATAAGTATCTATGTATATATATAAGTGTGTGCATATATGTATAGATGTATATGTATCTATTTACATACATATGAATCATTTAAACACTTCATTCCAAATAGATAGAAGTGTTGATTTGTTCCCAAATACTCATATTTTTAGAATATAATATAATCCTGGAGCCCAAATAAAAGCATTCCATATTTACTGAGACCCTGGATCTGTGGCTGGTTTCAAGCTGTATTTTCATTTCATGCATCTTCCAGGAGTTTCGTTTGGTTTCACCAGGCACACACTACAAGGAGGAAGGAGTTACCCAAAGTCACACTTCTCTAGACCCTCAGACCCGTGAGCTCCTGCTTGCACCTTGCCAGTGCTTCCAAACACTGTCTGGGGGTGATTATTATTGAGGTGAAATTCTCACAAAACTGGCCATTTGAAAGAATTCAGTCACTTTAGTGTATTCACAGTGTAAACCACCATGTGTACTTAGATGCAAACATTTCTCTTGGTACGAAATGAAACCTCCTATCTCTTAAGCAGTGTCTTCCATTCATTCTCCTTGCCCTAAGCACCAATCATGTCTTTTGAATTTACCTTCTTTGGCATTTCACACAAATGGAACCATACAATGTGTGGCTTTCTTTCACAGCATGTCTTGGAGTTGAGGCACAACACAGTATTTAACAGCACTCAGCTCTCCTTTATAGCTAGTAACACCCCAAGGACACATATGCCTCTCCTGAATGTTTGGGTCACTTCCTGTCAGTTACTGTCACATACTCCATGGTCTACACATACCACATTTTACTTTCCCATCTTCTTTTCTGGGGGAGTGGAGGGTGGAGACAGGGTTTCTCTGTGTAGTCCTGGGTGTTCTGGAACTTGTATACCAGGCTGGTCTCGAATCCAGAGATCTGCCTGCCTGTGCCTCCCAAGTGCTGGGATCAAAGGCATGCACCACCATCATCTGGCTTTCCATCAATCTCTTGATGAATCCTCAGGTCACGTCCCCCTCAGCTACTGTTAATAGCACTACTGTAAATATCTATATGAAGTTTTTGGTTTGTCTTATGTCCTTTTGTCTCGCTTTTTAAAAAGTCAGCAGAGTATAACTCAAATTTAGGTTTTACTTTTAAGTTTCAATATTTAGAAATACATCACGAGCTAATAACAAATAAAATAGGAAAATGGCTTAATGTATTACAAATATTCAATTTTATATGATTCAGAATCTGTTCTATTGATGCTTTTGTGTTACCCCGACTTTGAATCAGTCTAGATGTAGAAACAGCAATTTAGAAAGAAAGAGTTTTCTTTAAGGGGCTAGACACTGGGAGTTTGACCATGCTCCAGTGAATATATGGGCAACACAAATTGAACTTAGTGTATTTTTTTCTTTTTCTTCTTTTTTTTTCTTGGGGAGGGGGGAGTCATGGAAGGAACAAAAGTTGGGGGGCCTGGAAAGACTGGAAAGTAGGTATGACCAGGGAGCATTATATGAAATTCCCAAATATCATGCTGGGAAAAGAAAGAAAGAACTTGGTACAGCCCTAGAAATATATTCTACACAAAGTAAAGCAGAAAAAAGTCCTTTTTCAAAAGGAATCTTATTTATCCTTTTGTTTCTCCAGTTTAAAATTCTAAGCTCCCAACTATCTTGCTCCTACAGTAAAAATAAACAAACAAACAAATAAATAAATAAAAGGACTGCATGACCACAAGAAGGTTGACTTTAAAATATTAAAAATTCACATCTGACAGATAAGAAAAAAAAAGTCTTAATATTGAGAAACACAGAAGCAACCTGGACTCCCAGACCCATGGGGAGGAATCCAGCTTAAGGGTGTCGAAGCACACATGGGATATTACAAAGCTCAAGAGGAAGATGAAGTGGAAACAGAAAGATGGAGCTGCCTAACAGAAAAGCTGGAGACCGTGGCAGAGTCTCAGATTGCTTAGCTCATTTCGGGGGGGGGGGGGGAGGAGGTAGGAGTCCTAGAAACAGAAACCGAGTGAAGAAAATACAGTGCCTAGTTCTTCTTGTCAGAGGGCTCATGTAAGCAGCACAGTTTTAGATTATGTTCACTTGGTGATTTGCATTTTACATTAGACCAGATGATCCCACGTGGTTCTGAGAACCCTACTTTGCGTTCTGCTATTGTGATCGATCAGCTTGGGGAGGAGTGGGTCTGTTTCATCTTACAGGCTACAGGTCCATTGTGGAGGGAAGTCAAGGAAGGAATTTATGACAGGAGCATAAAGCAGAAACTACAGAGGAACTATGCTCACCTGCTTGCTCCCCTGGCTTACTCAGCTACCTTTCTTATACAGTCCTGAACTATGTGCCTAGGGATAGTACCACCCACAGTGGGCTGGGTCTTCTTACATCAATCATCAATCAAGAGAATGCCCTATAGACTGGTCAACAGGTCAATCTAATGGGAAGTGATTCTTCATTTGAGGTTCTCTCTTCCCAGCTGTGTCAAGTTGGCAACCAAAGCTTACTCGGACAGTATCTGAAATACAAAGTCCCAATGATCCCAAAGCGAGGTACTTGGTCCAGCAAGGAAACCATGCAGCCTTTGTGGGCCTGCATTTCCCCATCAATACATTTCTTTCTACTTCTTGGACTAAAGACTCCACAGGGTATTTGGAAAATCTCATAGTTGTAGACCACAGTAAGGAAGAGACTTGAGGCAAAGTTATTTTTAATATCAAATGAATTCTATTCTGTATCCTACACTCCTGTCTTTAAAAATATCTAACCTAGTTTGCAGATATACAGAGCTGATTTTTAGGAGGCAGGCAAGAACAACATCACGATCATCAGAAAGATAGTAAATTCTTGAGAAAGCAGAGACGTTGTCTACGTTTGCTCTGATTTCCACACATGCACGAGGGGGTAGACTACAGAAACATCGCTCCAGTGCTATAAGACTGTGGGGTAACTAGGAGGTATGACCAGAGGTTAGGCATCTCCTCTTAATTATCCTTTTAGAGGAGGGGGGACCCTCCCCTTCCTCTTTTTCTTGTTACCCATTTCTCTTTTTCATGGTCGCTAGCCCTTCAGAGCAGCTGACCCATGTCCTAGACCCCAGGCCATACAGGTCATCCTCTGCCCACCAGTCAGAAACCAAGTCCCAGTGGCCATCCAGCAGGCTCATCTCAGACTGTGCTCTCAGAACACATGGAATCCACCTGCACTACTCAGAACAGCTGGGTGCCCCAGCCTAGGACCATGAAGGTGGCAGCCAGAGAGCCAGGGAGTCCCTGTGGTGGGCTAAAAGGCTTCCTGCCTTCTGGGCACAGTTGCCAGGAGCCACAAGAATCTGTCCTCCTACCCCAATTCTCCTGGCAAGTGTCTTCCTTCTGTTCCCACACACCCTTCTCTGGGGTTCACCTTGTCAGTTTTAGAACATCTAGCCTGAAGAACTCACTTGCTCCACTGACCCAACATCTATCTATCTTAATGGAGTAGACGCCCCATTTACACACAGAAAACTGCTCACATTTCTGTAGTAAGTGGGTAATGCCACATACCCTCCTGAAATATGAGCAAGCCAGCTTGTTCTTCTTTCTCTTTCTCTTCCTCTCTCTCTTCCTCCCCTCTCTCTCTCTCTCTCTCTCTCTCTCTCTCTCTCTCTCTCTCTCTCTCTCTCTCTCTCTCTCTTTCTCTCGTCCTCTCCTCTCCCCTCTATTCTTCCCTGTGGCATGGGAGCTCACCCAGGGGTCAGTACTCAATGAGGGTTTGATGACATATGTACGGCAGTCTATACTAATCTTCTGAGTATGTAGAGCCCAGAACAGAGCAAAGATAATCAAACTGATACTTAGCTTTTAGGTCTCCAAAACCTCAGAGAGCAATGTAGAGTTGTGATGAGAAAAAGGCTTGCTTTTCTCTCCTCTCTCTCTCTCTCTCTCTCTCTCTCTCTCTCTCTCTCTCACACACACACACACACACACACACACACACACACACAGAGAGAGAGAGAGAGAGAGAGAGAGAGAGAGAGAGAGAGAGAGAGAACAACACACACATACACACACACCTGCCACCAACATTGACAGATCCCAAGAGTGGGGCAGAGGGCAGCAGCAGGCACAGGTAGCTGTCAGCTCTTGAGAAAGTGTCTTCATCCTTCTCTGGCCACACCAGGCCCTCTGAACCCCAGCAGAGGAAAACTCAACAAGAGAGACTGGCTGTTGCAAACAGGCTGAGTTGCACACAGGAGTATGGCTGTTCCCTTGACAGGATGATTTCCTTCCATTAGATATGTATCCAGCTGTGGAATTACTGAGGTATTTTGTAGCTTAATAACCTCTCATTCTGTAAGTCCAACCGACTAACTTGACATTACATAAAATCATGAGCCCATTCAACAGGAGAGTCACACATAAGCTGCTGCCTGCTCAAAACTGCCTGTGAATTCTGAGACATGTTGGGAAGCAACACTAGGAATGGGAAGCAGAAGGATGCCGGAATGGGCCAACGTGAGACCTTAGTCAAATGAGTCATGTCTCCTCACGTGCAGGCCTGTGGGAATTAGGACATCATCATGGAGCTTCTGCAAAGGTACAGAAAGCAACTAACACTGGACTCTGTGCAGAAAGCAGGCAGACACACGTCTGGAGTGTTTCAGTAGCAACAGCCTAGCCCAGTCACACAGAACAGATCCCATAAATGTGTTGTGACAGTTCATGGCATGTGCCAGCTGGGCCAGGCTATAACACCAAGACATAGATAGCTGTGGTGCTATGTCTCAAAGTGTGACTGACATGGGCCACCTCCAACCAAGCAGATTTTAAGGGATTCCAATGTCCACTCCCATGATGCAAGAAGGCTTCATCAATTTGGAAGGACTCTGCACCAAGACAGCAATAAATCAGTGCCTCATTGAGTTTCAAAGCCAAGTCACCTATTATCTAAGTCTCAGACCCACCAGCCCTCACATGAGTCAGTCGCAGTGAGGAATAAGGAGATGCTCTCGGCTGGTGAGATGGCTCAGTGGGTTACATAAGGATGCTTGTAGCCAAGCCTGCTGACCAGAGTTCAAATCCCTGGGACCCACAAAGCAGAAGATAAGACCTGGCCCTTATGTGCTTCCTCCACTTAGCTAGTTTTTAAGGCAGCAAAGCTTTTGTTTTCATTTCATAGGCTGCATCAAGATTTATGAACCAGGGACTGGAGGGGGTTAGAGGTTAAGAGCACTGGCTGCTCTTGCAGAGGACCCTGGTCCAGTTCTCAGCACCCATATATTGGCTCACAACCATCATATAGACACACATACAAGCAAAAACACTTATACACAAAAATTTAAATTATTTTTTACTTCATATACTTCTGTTTATTTAACCCAAAATTAAACTTTATATACATGCTGGACAATTAAATAGTAGAAAATACCATCTCTGTAGACACAACAGCACCCATTTGGATTCTACAAGCCCGGCTAAAATTTGGTTAAAAGTATAGCACACTCTAGGGCAGGAACCTACCAAAGTGACAAAGGTCAAAATCCCATTTACATGCACACTGTCAAAATGCTAAATCACACCAAGAGGCCTTTATGGTCTGCAGAAACAATATTTAAAAGCATGATTACTATTTCGGCAACTAAATAACTGTTAAAATCCCTTGCATCAACCTCCAATGTACCTAGAAAGTTGTACTAAATGATTCTTAGAATTTTTGTTTTAATTAAATGTGTATGGGTGTTTTGCTTGCATGTGTGTATGTCCACCACGTGTGTGCAAGTGCTCATAGAAGCCAGAAGAGGGTGTCAGATTCCCTGGAACTACAGTTACAGATGGTTATGAGCTCTCATGTGGCTGCTGGGAATTGAACCAGAATCCTCTGCAAAAGCAGCTAATGCTCTTAACCACTGAGCCTTTTCTCCAGCCAGAGCTCTGGTGTTTTTTGTTTGTTTTGTTTTGTTTTGTTTTGTTGTTTTTAATCAAAGAAGCTTTGTAGAGGTTATGAGAAAAATTTTCAAATATTGGGAAGCTGACTTCAAACTCTCTGGCAAGAGGTTGATTCAGAATGTGAAACTGTGTGTAGTGTCTCTGAATTTTGTTTCTTTGTTTTTTAATGCTAAGGAAAGAAACCAGAGAGTTAGACAATGAAACGGTTGTCAGCCGCCACACTAACCATGATGGGGTTTATGTGATTAAAACGTGAAGGGGAATTTACCTAATTAAAATTAAGTACAAGCTGTCTCATTAGATTAGCTGTTTCCTCTACACTCTCGGGTCCCATAACTAAATACCCTGGTGCCAGCTCCCATACACAACTGTCATCTTAATGAAAATAGACTTCAATAAACCCAGCAAATTTCTGTCCACAGCAACTGTTAATCCATGTCAATCTCATTCTCAACCGGAAAAGCCATTATGAACTTGTCCGCTCTCTAATTTCCCTAAATGATTTTAATTGATTTTTTATTACTCATTTTGGTATTAACATCATCTTCTCTTCATAACAAAGTAAGACAAAATTAACTACCGAAAACTCATGTTACCTTTAAGTTCCTATCTCTCAGAAACGTGTTTGATGGGAGGTTGTGTCTGCAGAAGCTGACCACCAGTTTGCCTGACATTAGGAAGCACAGAATGCTGGGAAAGCGGGGAATTCCAGCCCTGAGTTAGGAGGAGGAAGGGAGGGATTAGGAGGGGATTCAGGTGGACTTCCAAACTGAAGAAGCTGTTGATTCCAATGGGATAATGAAGTAGCCTAAGAAATGAATCCTTGATATCTTTAGAATAGTCATAGAGTATCCAAGACAGTGATACATCATGCAAGGTGTGTTAATCTTCACAGCCATAGATACTTTTTTTGCTTCTTGCTACAGTAACATGTGTTTGTATGGTGGTCTTCATTGTCAAGTGGTAAAATCATAAGAGATGAGGAGGTGGGAGGTGGTAAGGTCATCCAGGTGCTGTCCTCTGAAGGGACTTACTCAGCTCTACTGAGAGACCAGTTGGTTCCTGGCAGAGGATTGTTATTTAAAAAAAAAAAAAAAGACAGACTGGCCATTCCCACTCTCAGTTTTTTTTTGCATCCCATCATGACGTCATCTCCCAGGGACACAGCCAAGGGACTTGCAACACAGCTGAGGAGATAGTGCCACGTTCTTGGGCCTCCAGCTATGAACGAGGTAAATCTCTCGTTAGTAATGGAACTACCATTGGGCTGTAATGTAATGTAGTCACCACCACTACAGGAGAAACTAATAGATATAATGTAGTCACAAAAGGCAAGCTGTTACTTTAAGTGCGTTTCAAATGTTCTTCCATCTAGGGGTTTTCTAGAGTAGGTATGAGTGAGCTAATTTGCTCAAGACCAAAACAATACAATCAGGACCCAAAACCATTTCATTGCCACCTTGTCCTTAACAACAAGGTAGGGTGAGCATCTCTTGCCAATGTCTTCAATATAGGAAGAACATAGTGAAATCCAGGGCTCACTCAGTTGAACTGAGATTTTCAAAACATAGTATTTGTTGTTTAGTTTGTGTTCTGACTGCTTATAGGGTCGTGTATAGTCACCATTTTTGTATCTGAAATGTTCAAATGTTAGTTTAAAATATTTCAACTCAGCACATGTTCACATATGAATATTAGTATCAAGCTCAAGGAAAACACTGGGTAGTTTTCTATAAATTAGAAAACACAATAATTTAACCAGGAATTCATCACTGTTCAATCTTCATACACAGCCAGGGACAAGACAGCCCAGATGCTCCTCTTCAGGGGCCTAAGACAACCAACAGATGCTTCACGTGTGGTGATTGTATATGACAAGAAACTCTTCAATGTGGGAAAACACAGATGGAACTGACCTGGACCTTCCTTGCATGACCCAAACCATCCTATGAACACAAGGCCAACATCCTTTGGCTTGCCTCACCATCCTCTTATCATCAGGAGAGCCAAGACGGGGAGAGGAATGAAATTGTTTCTCAGCCATTCAAATGATAACAAAATCGTTCTTAATAACAGGATGTGCCAAGCCTGACAAGACAGATTTGAAGTTGGTTTATCTTCCCAAACAGAAGGCAGTGAGCATGTTCTTTCTTAAAGAGAAACTGCCATCGACCACAGATCTCATCTGCTCCTAGACAAATACATGCTGATCTTAATGATGCTGGGGGCTGGAAAATAGGCATGGGCATCATTATCTCTAGTTTTGTAAACCTGGTTCCCTGATGGAGGGATGTTACACACCCAAACTACAAAGCCAGATGCTCACAACTCTCCCCACCAACCAGGACTAACACTGACCACAGACAATGAAGCCAGAGAAGAGGGACAGAGAGCCCCTCAGCCGATCACCCCGCAGCTTGGGGAGGGGCATGCTTCAATGCCTTTGATTGACAGGGATTTTACCCTTGGCCAGGCAGGGCACGTATATATACCCATACACAAGAGGAGGCACATCTACCCATCCATTGTCGTGTTCAAATCTTTTTAAGGAAAAAAAAAAAGGTAAGTATGGATCCAGAAAGGAAAACAAAACGTTAAAAGTGTCTGGACTAGACGGCACAGACTCACTTCTCCTGGCATATTTTATAAAGAGAAATCTGCAATGGTCAAGTTCCCTAGAACTGGGTCTCTTAGTGGATAGAAAGCAGCCATGGTCAGCATTTTCTGATATCCAAGCCAGCAACAGTGGTTCAGTAGCTCATCCACCACCCCAGAACCAAAAGAAAACCTCACTAACAAGATTACTCTGCTTTTTGGGCGTGGCTCAGCTGTATCTCCCTGCAAAGGTTTGAGTGACTTTAATCCACAGAGTAGATACTAAAGTAGTGTAGAACCTTTAAGGTGTGGGACCTGAAGGAGGTCCTTAGATCTCTGCCACACGCTCCTATAAGGCAATCTCCTGTGACTCAAGTGGAGTCTGCCAAGAAAGTGGTTATAAAACAGAGCCTTGCCCTAGTCATCTCTCTTTCCTGCATTAGGCTGCTGTTTGCTCCTGAGAGGTCTCTCTCTCTCTCTATTACTATGCACCTGCAGGCTATACAGGCAGGGGGACCCCCCCCCCATAGTGTGCCATTTGGAGTTTGAGCCCCTGTGACTGTGAGCCTCTGCCCTTATAAGCAGCCAGGGCCCAGATCCCATCACAGCGACTGGAAACCAACACAGCACAGGTGGCCAGAGGAAGTGCTCTTCCAACTAGGAACACGGAACACTCCGCTGAGAATGCAAGTGAGAAGGACAGTGGGAGAGGGGGCTCAAAAGCAGACACCTGCCACAAAAATCCCTTGATTCCTAAAGGCGTAAGACTCTCCTCCCAACCAATAGGCACTGTGAAGCTTTCTGGCTCATTACGCAATCAGGAAATAGTCTAGAAAGTGCTCCCTTCCAGTCCTCCCTCCGCAACTCATGAGGTGATATCCCACACCCAGCATAGGGCTTTCGCCAAGTAACTCACAGCTTCTAGAAGCAGTGTTATCTAGACAAGCAAGCTACCCTCTTACAACTCTTTAACTTAGACTTTTTAACTTCTATTTTTAATTGTTGCACAGAATAGGAGGATTCCAGGGTGGGCAGTTAACCAAAATGGAAGCATTCTGGGAAAAGAAATATATATATGGAAATTATTAGTAATTCTCCAATAGGAAACGTACATTTCATTTTGTACTGGGGGCCGTGGATGACAAAATTATCTCTGACCTACCAGGCTTCCCAACAAAATGCCCGTCTATTCTGATAGAGCACAAAACTGTCCACTGGAGTCCAATGAATGGTGGCTGTGACAGCCAGTAAAAATCGCAGCCATACCCTGCCTACCTCAGCCTTCCCTTCCCCTCCTCAGCCCTCCCCTACCTACCCCAGGCTGGCATCATGTATGACTTACAAGCAGTCAATGACCCTGATAATCAATCAAGGGTTGCACAGACACACTGCTGATAAAACATTAATCACATTTTCTTTATCTTCTCCCTTTTCATATCTTTTTGTCCTCGATCTCAAATAGATTAAAATTAACTGAGGGCAGAGAAAAATGACCCCCTGCAGCACCACCTTCTACTAGACTTCCTTCAACGGGAATGTTCCCTGTCCACATGTCTCTGAGAGGAGCCATTCGCTGTTGGGCTAACAAGCCTATGAAATATAGCTGTCACACAAAGAAACTGGATTGTATGTATTTGTTATTTTTTCAACTTTTTATTAACCCATAGTAACTGTGCACCTTAATGGTATCAGCATGCTATGTCATATGCACATAATGCTTGCTGAACAAACTCAAAGCAATCACATCACCCCTCTCCTCATGTCATTACTTCATGTTTAACACCTTTAGGCATCTCTCTTCTGGACTTATGAAACATATAGGAAGGTTATTTTTGTTTTGTTTTGTTTTGTTTTGAGGCAGGGTTTCTCTGTGTAGCCTTGGCTGTCCTGGAACTCACTCTGTAGACCAGGCTGGCTTCAAACTCAGAAATCCACCTGCCTCTGCCTCCCAAGTGCCGGGATTAAAGGCATGCGCCACCACCGCCCGGCAAAACATATAGGAAAGTTATTATGACCATAGTCACTCACTGCACTGTAGAACTTCAGAGTTCACCCCTGCCTGATTGGTTTGTGACCCCATTATCCAATCTTCTGGTGGCCTATTATCCCCAACCCTTCCCAGCCTCTAATACTCTCTATTCTCCATTCAGATCAATTTGTTTTTGATTTCAGACAGATGAAAGAGAACAGGCATGCGACTGGTCTGTTCCACTTAACAGAATGCCTACTTTGCTGTAAATGACAAGACTCTGCTATTCTCTATGGCTGAATACTAGTCCATTTTGTACAGACACTACATTTCCTTAATCCAGTCATCCATGGATCAGGACCTAGGTTGATTCCTCATCTCCGTTGTTATGACTGAGCTACCCCACATTTGAGTATTGTGGTACTTTGAATGTAATTGGTCCCCACAGGCCCATAGGGAATGGCACTATTAGAAGGTGTGGCCTTTTGGAGAAGGTGTGGCCTTGCTGGAGGAAGTGCTGCTATGAGGCGAGGCTTTGGGGTCTCTTATGCTTAAGCTATGCCCAGTGTGGTGCACAGTTTACTTCCTGTTGCCTGAGGATCAAGATGTAGAATCCTCAGGTACTTCCCCAGAACCATGTCTGCCTGCATGCTGCCATGCTTCCTGCCACTAAACCTCTGAACTGTAAGCCAGCCCCAATGAAATGTTTTTCTTTTATAAAAGTTGCTTTGGCCATGGTGTCTCTTCACAGCAATAGGAATCCTAAGACAAGCATATGACCTAAGGAAATGAAATCAACATACCCAAGAGCTACTGTGTCCAATGCAATTGACTTTTACATCTCTGCCCATGACTATCCTCATGGAGAGCAAAGGTTTCCTGCTTTTCCATGGCCTCCATAGGGACAGAAAAATAAACCGCGTGAGATTTTTGACTTGATGTCTCAAGAACGTAGCTCTCACAATCAAGGATCAATACCCAAATAAGGTTCAAGGGTATACATTTTCAAAGAGTTATAAATTTCCCCACTGTTTCTGGTAGATAAACATAATTTATGAGGATTCTTTAATATAAAAGGATGAATATAATTCTCTTAACAGGCTAAATTAGCATTGAGACTCATTTGGCTCCAAATTTAAAACACCTATCTAATTTCTTTTTGTATTATAAAAGTCTTTAAGACACCTTCCTATGTGCTACAATCCCAACAGAAGCATATAGCTCATTATCACACAAAGTAGAAATAACTCCAATAAAACCCCCAAAATGTGCAAAAACATCACAATCAAAGGCTTATTTTGCTGTGTCCTCTGAGAAGGCTCCCATCCCCAGGGGCCCAGGAAACTGATGCAAGCAAGTCTCCTGTGGCCAGATCTGGGAGGCAGGAAGACACAGCTGGGATGGGAACCACCTCTGAGGAATTGGAAGTTCTTTCCTCCCTTGCTCTCCTGAACACAGCTTGGCGATGCTGAGGCTTCCCTCTTAGCACTGTGCAGAAATGGTCTCTAGAGCACCAAACCTGCAGGCAGGCTTCAGGCTCCAACTGATTTCCACCCCCACCTCCACCCCCCACCCCCGAGTTTTCTGTTTTATCTTGACTTCTTTTATTGTTTTAGGAGTAAGGGCCCTCCAACGTTGACCTTAATCATAAATTAACCAAGTCATTAGGCCCAACTGTAAATCTAAGTTTTTAATTTTAAAATTAAGCTCCATAGATTAAAACATACTATAGGGCAGCTTCAATGGGTCCCTTTTTGTGAGCTCTCTATAGCCTCAGTAAGACCACCAACCAGGCAGCGTACACCACCTGATATGAGGCCCCCAGCACATATACAGCAGAGGACTGCCAGGTCTGGGCTCAGTCAGAGAAGATGCACCTAACCCTCAAGAGACTGGAGGTCCCTGGGAGTTTAGAGGTCTGGTTGAGTAGGGGGTAAGGGGGGTGGGAACATCCACATGGAGACAGGAGTTAGGGAGGAGGTATGGGATGTGGAACAGTCAGAGGGTAGACAGGAGAGGGGTTGGGGAATAAGATCTGGAGTGTAAATAAATAAATAAATGATTAAATAAAAAATACCATAGGATATAGTTTCTTAGAGCTAAAAGGATTGTGCATTTTTATAAAGAAATAGCAAAACTTCAAAGATATAAGTATGTCTACTCTGTTTTGGACATAATGTACACCTGTATTTAAACATCACAGGATAGGGCTGGAGAGATAGATGGCTCAGAGATTAAGAACAGTTGGTACTCACTCAGAGGACCCAGGTTCAATTCCTGGCACCCACATGATGGTTCCCAAGTGTCTGTAACTCCAGTCCAAGGCAACACAGCACCCTTCTGGCCTCCACATCACATATGAACTTTTTTTTTATGTATTAGCTGTTTTAATTTAAAGTAAATTAAGTAAAAGTGAAGCTGTTTTAATTTTAATTAATTTAAAGTTTTCAAAGCATTAGGCCAGCCACATATCCAAATGGCTTCGAGCCTCCACACCCCCAGCTTATAGTGTCCCAGGCTGCAACAATTCTGATTTTAAGCAAAGCATACCCTCCCTTTAATACAATTTATGACACGAATGGATTCCAGTTTTGGGAGGGGTGGGGGCTTTTTGTTTTGTTTTTGTTTTTGTCTTTGTTTTTGTTTTTGTTTTAACCTCAGTCTATCTCTATCAGTTATACAGAAAAAAAAATATTCTATTGCAGGACGGGTCCCACTGAAGGAAACTGAAGCGATTCTGTATGGCAAGCACACAGCGCTCAACCATCTGTTGTACTTTTGTAAGCTTTAGTCCCAGAGGACAGCATTAGTCCAATTTGGTTGCTAGAATATCCAAAAAAAAAAAAAAAATTGTTGACTATGTAGTAGCTGCAGCTTTAAGAACTGCTTGGATAGCACCTCTACCCTCAGGCAGCTTGTCCTTGATGTTTTGAGACCCAATGTCTTAGAAAGCCCTGCACTTCGTGGAGCTCCTCCATTCTGTACCCCAGAAAGATTTCAGGAGAGGTTCGTATCAATCCCTCAGAGCAAGGTTGACATAAATATACACAAGGAGCTCCTAAGACCACCCAGACCTCATTGTTCCAAGACAACTCCAACCACAGATCAGAAATAGCCACCCAATAGCACGTAAGAGCACTGGCTCCTTTCCCGGAGGACCAGGTTTGATTCCCAGCACCTCCATGGCAGTTCACAATATGTTTAACTCCAGTCCAAGGGAATACAGCACCCTCTTTTGGTCTCCATTGGCACTGCATGCACATGCTACAGACACAAACTGCAGTAAAGAGAAGAATACTTTATTAAGATCAATGTCTCAGGCTGGAGAGATGGCTCAGTGGTTAAGAGCACTGACTGTTCTTCCGAAGGTTCTGAGTTCAAATCCCAGCAACCACATGGTGGCTCACAACCATCTATACTGAGATCTGACACCCTCTTCTGGTGGTGTCAGAAGACAGCTACAATATATTCATATATGTAAAAATAAATAAATCTTAAAAAAAAAAAAGATTAATGTCTCTGCAGCCAAGGACATGTTAGGCTGTGAGTATGGAAGCTCAGATCCATTTGAATATGTAAGTAACTTAATGCTTTAAACTTTTACATTAATATGTGCAGATAATACATAAAAGTTATCATATTTGTGAGGTACTTTTATCATGTGGGGTTTTTTATTTTATTTCCATCTTGACCTTGGGAAAATGATGTCATTCTTTTCTTTCCTTGGTTACTTACAGTCTACACTGCCTGTGTCTTTTTTTATATATATACATTTGACTGGGAACAGAAATAATTCTTAAAGCCCTTCTGACTTAAAACATTATCAACCTCTGCTTCTGTTAGATCTTTCTGGTCATAAATGTGTAACCTGGCTCGCTACTAAGTAGCATCTCGAAATGGTTTTTCTTTCCTCCTAGGACTCTTGACTGATTCATCAGCAGCACTGCTAAAGCTCTAGATTATCTGACAAAGAGAGTCCAGACTTCCAAATCTGGCATTCAAGACCCCCCTTAACCCTCCGAGGGTATCTCGTGCTGCTCCTCCAGAACCCCATGAAACTCAGTCTTTTCAGGGGGCAGTACACAGTGAGCTCTCCTGGGTGCTTACAACCCTCACCCGTTACATACACACATCACTCATTTCTCTTCATACCCGATTTCTACAGATTAAAATCCAGTGTGGCGGGCAAAGCCTTCTTTGAGTTTCCCTGGATATGGGAATCAGACTGGTCTGTAGACAAGGTCTGTGGGGTCTTTTCTTCATCATTGATTGATGTGGAAGGGCACAGCCCACTATGGGCAGCACTACCTCCACGCAGGTGGTCCCTGAATTGTGGAAGGGAAAAGTTTGAGCAAGCCATGGGGAATAAACCAGTAAGCAGCCCTGTTTCATGCCCTCCACTTGAGTTTCTGCCTCCAAGCTTCTGCCTTGAAGTCCTTCCCATAGTGGTGGGCTATCACACGGAAATGTATGGAAAATAAATCCTTTCCTTACCAAGTTGCTTTCTGGTCATGATGTTTCTTATGACAACAGAAAAGCTCACTAGGACGCTGTCTTAGTCGGGGTTTCTATTCCTGCACAAACATCACAACCAAGAAGCAAGTTGAGGAGGAAAGGATTTATTCAGCTTACACTTCCACACTGCTGTTCATCACCAAAGGAAGTCAGGACTGGAACTCAAGCAGGTCAGGAAGCAGGAGCTGACGCAGAGGCCATGGAGGGATGTTCCTTACTGGCTTGCTTGCCCTGGCTTGCTCAGCTTCCTCTCTTATAGAATACAAGACTTCCAGCCCAGGGATGGCACTACCCACAAGGGGCCCTCCCTGCTTGATCACTAATTGAGAAAATGCCTTATAGCTGGATCTCATGGAGGCATTTCCTCACCTGAAACTCCTTTCTCTGCTATAACTCCAGCTTGTGTCAAGTTGACACAAATGCAGCCCGTTCATCTTTCCTGAAAACTCCTCTGGATGCTGGTGGGGTTTCCCTATGCTTGATCCTTGTCTGCCTGCTACAGTCTATACACGAGACTCATGGAAAGACAATAAGCACCCACTTATGCCCACACTATATCCTTTACATCGTAGATGGTTGCAGAATCAAAAGGCAAGGACCATGAGGAGGTGAGTGGGAGGGAAGGAGAAGGTCAGGTTTTCTCATTTGCTCCTTGTTCTTGCCTTGATTTCTGTCTTTCTAGTCTCTCACTCAGAAACTTACTATATACAGTTGACGTGATTTTTTTTTTAATGTCTCCCAGTTCCACACGCTTGTCTATACCTGTGTGGCAATTGCTTTACCAGGGAGCCTAACGTATGGTGTAAAACATGAGAGGTTCACCCACCTTCTGGTTCCCTCTGAGAGAGGCAGCCACAAGGGTTCTTCCCATGACTTCTTTAACAGTTTGGGCTCCGTTCTGCAGGTGTGAGTTAGAAAACACAGAGGCTGTGTGCAGGTTCCAGGTGTACCAGGAGTCTGTCCACACTAATCAGCAGCAACAAACAGTTTCCCATGTGTCCCTGGATAGATCCCTTCTCCCTTGGCTCCCTTCTATAAGAAGCCTGGCAGGCTGTGGCCTGTGCAAAGAGCTACCTATATCTGGGGACAGAAAGCAGAGGACTCTGCAAGATGTTGAAGGGTTTTTTTTTTTTTCTATTATGTAAACAGCTGGGATGGAATTAGATTGATCCCTGTGGTATTGAAGCATAAAACAGAAGCCATGGGAACAAGCTCTGCAGCCCTCTGACCTTGACCATTCTAACAGTCGCCACTTGTTAAATAAAGCGGGATCCCTAGTAGCCAGGGTAATATAGGAAAGTTCACATGCCTAACAAAGTATGAGCCTCATGGGCAAGATCAGCCAGCTACATCTCCCACTAACATAATAGAATCTAATTTTTAAGTGGTAAAAATGTGACTTTTTAATCATTATTATTCTATTATTATTAAAATATATAGCTAATAATAACATTTTGTGACTCCTCGCTAATAAAAGGGGCTATTGTAATGGTTTTACTTTTTTATTTTTACATTTATTTCTCATAAAGCACTATGAGACTGGAACAGTTAGCATCCTCATGTTTCAGTGGGCAAACAAAACACTCAAAGATGGATTCACTTGCTCAAGGCCACAAGAGCAGGAAGAGAAGGAGCCAGGCTCCACAGTTAGATGGTATGTTATTTTCATATCTAGAAGATGTGTTTAGAATGAAGCTAAGCCCAGTGCTTTGAATGAGAAACATCCCCCGTAGGCTCAGATATTTGAATACTTGGCCCCCAGTTGGTAGCGCTGCTTGGGTAGGTTCAGCCTCACTGGGCTTTAAGGTTTCGAAGCCACAGGCCATTCCCACTTGCTCTCACTGCTTGGGGATAACAGTTTAAGGTGTGAGCTCTCATCTGTTCCAGCCTCCATGCCTGCCTACCTCTACAATGTGGTGATGGACTCCTACCTCTCTGGAAAGATAAGCCCAAATAAACGCTTCCTTCTATAAAACTCCCTTGGCTGTGGTGTTTTATCACTGCAATCAAAAAGTAAATAAGATGCCCAATAAGGACACAATTCAGAGACACAGTGTCAGTGAATAACGGCACTGACTGTGCTTGGATGTGGCAAGAACTATGCACTAGGCCCTCAAAGCCTGATGTCTGAGGCACCATTTGTCTAAAATGTTGTAGCTCCTAAAACCCAGGCCGTTCTACAATCATTAGAAGTAGAAACAAACTTCCAAAATGAAGGCTGCTCCAGAATCCACCCTGCTCAGTCATCCAATACAAAGTTTCAACATTCACAGAAAACTGGCTGTAAGGCAGGCGTGGGCAAACCCTAAGGAAATTTCCCTTGGGACCCTACATCCTACCCCATCACCATGGTAGATTGGTCTCTCTTCTCCCACAGGCACGCCACCCACCAGAGAAACACACACACACACACACACACACACGCACACGCACGCACACACACGGGGGCGCACTCACCAGGACCTTCAGGGCTCTGAATGTTCTCTGAACACTATTCTCTTGCTCCCTCAGCATTATTATTTTAGAACCACGAAATGAACTTGGCATTGTTCCGTGTCTTTCCAAATACCACACCCAGAGGAAATAGAGAAATACAAAACAAAACGTGCCTTTTCTTTTGAGATGCAAATCCCAGCATGCAGCATCAAATCCCGCTCTGTTTGAGCCAGGTTTGCAATGAATGTGTGGTGGAGGGAGGGTGCAGAAGCCTTTGAAAACAGGCACACCCATGCAGAACGCATGTATCCCACTGAGAGCACACCTCAGGTGAGAACCCCTACAGCAGAGGGATTATTTAATAAGCAGGCAGCTTTACAAAAATCAATGATTACTCTAACTGAGGTCAGAGGTTATGAATGTATGCCTACAGGCCTGTCACCAGCCTGGAAGGGACAGAACTAATGTGGGGAAATGGCTTAAGGTCTCCGGGGGTAAACATTCACATGTCTTAATCTAGTCACTTTGACAGGTCAGACTCATAAATTTCAGGGCCACCTACATGAGATCTGGTTTTTCCTGAAGACTGCTTCACATAGACCTGCAAGCACGTGACAAGCTACACACCCTGGAGAGCTGAGAACAAACAAGCCATGAGACTGTCACCACCAGTATCACATGAAATAAAAAAGAAAGTGAAGCTATGCTGGAGAAATAGCCCAGCAGTTAGGAGCACTGTTTGCTCTTGCAGAGGAGCTGGTTCAGTTCCCAGCACCCACATGGTGGCTCACATCCATCTGTAACTTCAACTCCAGGGGATCTGGCATCCTCTTCTGGCTTCCAGGAGCACCAGCTACATGTGGGCCCCCCATACACACGTGTGCAGGCAAACACTCATACATATAATTTTTTATATAAAATTTTTAAATATATAATTTTTAAAAGAACATGTCATCAGCTCTTGGTCCTGGTCTTACTCCATGGCTTCCCAGCTCTGTATCTTCTACATGGAAAACAAGGCAAATGGCAGGAGCATATGCTGAGAACATCCCAGCGGGAGGAAGGAAGCCATGCTTATTCTCCAGAATTCGGAAGTACCCAGAGTGAGCCTGTGCTGATATTTCTTAGTGTTCGTGCAATGCTGTAAACCCCAGCCACTGTTCTGTGTCTGAAACCATGTCTACTTCTTTTATAGTTTTTTTCCCTCTGGAAACTACAGAATGATCTTAAAATAAATTAATTAAAAATGGGACACGCCCCCTCCCCAGAGAAAAGAAAATACATGAGTCTTCAATGCTTAATATTTTTTTCTTCTAACTTGTGTTGGGTTTTAAGGGGTTCAGGGAGTGGTAGTTAAATGCAGGGTTGCCATCTAAGCTGTAAGCACCAAAATATAGGTGTTTATCATGGGTCTAGGTTGGGGAAACTCTGGTAATTAAGGTCAAAGTCTACCATTGACCAGATATCCTTCCGGGGCTCAGTGTGTGATGGAGGACTCCCTTCATTAGCAGGGGCGTCTCCTTCTCTGACCTTGTCTGGGGAATTCTAAGCCCTCACACATGCCTCTCTCTACCTACAGAATGTCAACTAGTCTCAGTTAGATTACAGGATCAACTTCCTTCCTTCCGATAAGAACCCACCTGAGATTCCTGAAATGTTTCCCCATGCTAATAAGGCATATTGCTAGCCAATGACCTTTGCCCATCCTGGATGTTCCTATCTCCCACCCCCCAAATTATATAAGCCTTGAGTCACCCCAAGTAAAACTGATCCCGGTACCGTAAGAAAGCACAGGGCTGCTGAACCCCACTATCATCTCTGCTCCCTTTGCCTGCATGGACCATATCGGCCAGTGATCCACAAGGGCAGAGAGAACCACAATCCGGTGCTCTTCTAAAGTGGAAACTTAAAGGGTCTTTGGAAAGTCAATTGGATGGTGTTTTGCTGGGCTACATGAAAGGACATTTCACTGAAGCATATACAGGAGAGAGGATGCTCTGCTAAAGCAAACACGAGAAAGGACGGTAATGAAAGATTGTTTGCTAACAACACGCATGTATTGGTCCACCTTACATTTTATAGTAATATAGAGCCCCATTTGTTGGGACTCCACAGAGAAACATGCCAAAAAACCTCTGGTGGTGTACTGCAGTTTGTTGCCGCTTCCAAGGACTTGGACTGATTGGATGCACGTGCTGAGGCAAGGCACATGGAGGACGTGTGATGTTTGGGGGGTAAATATAGGACTCTACAAAGTGATGGAGACAAGAGCTTGGCCTGCTGGTACAGTGCAACAATTGTGGGTCTCAAGGTTGAGAACTTCTCCTGGCGTCCCTCCGGGTGCCTCCTGCTGACTGGAGCCGAGGCTGAGGCCCATCTATCTCTGCTAGGTCATGTCACCACTGATGCTAACCTGACTCTACGGAACTGGACTGATGGTATATTTATGTAGTGTTTGTGAGTGGATCGAGCTGCCACTGCCTGCTAACTTGTGAACTGAACTGCCGATTTCCAGACAACAAAGGCCCCAAAGAACCTTTCTAAACAGGTTCACTTCCCCTGTTTTCCTTTCTTTTCTACTACCTGGG